>JAVLSZ010000015.1:1247500-1257500 GCA_032313775.1 Urocyon cinereoargenteus | reverse complement strand
CTAACCCTAACCCGACACCTAACACGAACCCTAACACGAACCCTAACCCTAACCCTAACCCTAAACCTAACACGAACCCTAACCCTAACCCTAACCCGAACCTAACCCCAACCCGAACCCTAACCCTAACCCTAACCCTAACCGGAACCCTAACCCTAAACCGAAACCCGAACCCTAACCCTAACCCGAAACCTAACCCGAAACCAAACCTAACCCGAACCCTAACCCTAAACCGAACCCGAACCCTAACCCTAACCCGAAACCTAACCCGAACCCAACCCTAACCCGAACCCTAACCCTAACCCGAACCCTAACCCTAACCCTACCCGAAACCTAAACCTAACCCGAATCCTAACACTAAAACTAACCCGAATCCTAACCCGAACCCGAACCCTAACCCTAACCCTAACCCTAACCCTAACCCGAACCCTAACTCTAACCCTAAACCTAACCCTAACCCGAACCCTAACCCTAACCCTAACCCGAACCCTACACCTAACCCGAACCGTAACCCTAACCTTAACCCTAACCCGAACCCTAACCCGAACCCTAACCCGAACCCTAACCCTAACCCTAACACGAACCCTAACCCGAACCCTAACCCTGACCCTAACTCTAACCCTAACCCTAACCCTAACCCGAACCCTACACCTAACCCGAACCGTAACCCTAACCTTAACCCTAACCCGAACCCTAACCCGAACCCTAACCCGAACCCTAACCCTAACCCTAACACGAACCCTAACCCGAACCCTAACCCTAACCCTAACCCTAACCGAACCCTAACCCTAACACTAACCCGAACCCTAACCCGAAACCTAACCCTTACCCTAACCATAACCCTAACCCTAACCCTAAACCTAACCCGAACCCAAACCCTAACCCTAACCCTAACCCGAACCCTAACCCGAACCGTAAACCTAACCCTAACCCGAACCCTAACCCTAACCCTAACCCGAACCCTAACCCTAACCCTAACCCTAACCCTAACCCTAAACCGAACTCGAACCCTAACCCGAACCCTAACCCTAAACCTAATCCGAACCCTAACCCTAACCCTAACCCTAACCCTAACCCTAACCCGAACCCGAAACCTAACCCTAACCCGAACCCTAACCCTAACCCTAACCCTAACCCGAACCCAAACCCTAACCCTAACCCTAACCCGAACCCTAACCCGAACACTAACCCTAACCCTAACCCGAACCCTAACCCTAACACTAACCCTAACCCTAACCCGAACCGTAACCCTAACCCTAACCCTAACCCTAACCCGAACACGAACGCTAACCCGAACCCCTAACACGAACCCTAACCCTACCCCGAACCCTAACCCTAACCCGAACCCTAACCCTAACCCTAACCCTAACCCGAATTCGAACCCTAACCCGAACCCTAACCCTAAACCTAATCCGAACCCTAACCCTAACCCTAGCCCTAACCCTAACCCGAACCCGAAACCTAACCCTAACACGAACCCTAACCCTAACCCTAACCCTAACCCGAACCCAAACCCTAACCCTAACCCTAACCCGAACCCTAACCCGAACCCTAACCATAACCATAACCCGAACCCTAAACCTAACCCGAACCCTAACCCGAACCCTAACCCTAACCCTAACCCGAACCCAAACCTTAAACCTAACCCTAACCCAAACCCGAACCCTAACCCTAACCCGAACCCGAACCCTAACCCTAACCCTAACCCTAAACCTAAACCGAAACCGAACCCTAACCCGAACCCTAACCCGAACTCTAACCCGACCCTTACCCTAACCCCTAACCCTAACCCAAACCCGAACACGAACCCTAACCCGAACCCTAACCCTAACCCTAAACCGAACCCTAAACCTAACCATTACCCTAAACCTAACCCTAACCCGAACCCTAACACTAACCCTAACCGATCTCTAACCCTAACCCTAACCCTAACCCGAACCCTAAACTTAACCCTAAACAAAACCCTAACCCTAACCCTAACCTTAACCCTAACCCGAACCCTAACCCGAACCCTAACCCGAACCCTAACCCTAACCCTAACAGGACCCTAACCCGAAACCTAACACTAACCCTAACCCTAAACCGAAACCTAACCCTAACACTAACCCGAACCCTAACCCGAACCCTAACCCTTACTCTAACCATAACCCTAACCCTAACCCTAAACCTAACCCTAAACCGAACCCTAACCCTAACCCTAAACCGAACACGAACCCTAACCCGAACCGTAACCCTAACACTAATCCGAACCCTAAAACTAACCCTAACCCTAACGCTAACCCGAACACGAACCATAACCCTAAACCTAACCCGAACACTAACCCTAACCCTAACCCTAACCCGAACCCTAACCCTAACCCTAACCCTAACCCGAACCTTAAACCGAACCCTAACCATAACCCTAACCCGAACTCTAACCCTAACCCTAACCCTAGCCCAAACACTAACCCTAAACTGAACCCTAACCTTAACCCTAACCCTAACCCGAACCCTAACCCTAACCCTAACCTAACCCTAATCCGAACCCTAACCCTAACCCTAACTCTAACTCTAACACTAACCCCTAACCCTACCCCGAACCCTAACCCTAACCCTAACCCGAAACCGAACCCTAACCCCTACCCTAACCCGAACCCGAACCCTAAACCTAACCCTAACCCTAACCCGAACCCGAACCGAACCCTAACCCTAACCAGAACCCTAACCCTAACCCTTACCCGAACCCGAACCCTAACCCGAAGGCTGACACTAACCCTAACGCAAACCCTAACCCTAACACGAACCCTAACCCTAACCCTAACCCGAACCCAAACCTTAAACCTAACCCTAACCCAAACCCGAACCCTAACCCTAACCCGAACCCGAACCCTAACCCTAACCCTAACCCTAAACCTAAACCGAAACCGAACCCTAACCCTAACCCGAACCCTAACCCTAACCCTAACCCTAACCCTAACCCTAACCCTAACCCCAACCCTAAACCTAACCCTAACCCTAACCTTAACCCGAACCCTAACCCTAACCATAACCCAAACCCTAACCCGAACCCGAAACCTCACCCTAACCCCTAACCCGAAACCTAACCCTAACCCGAAACCTAACCCTAACCTGAACCCTAACCCTAACCCTAAACCTAACCCTAACCCGAACCCGAACCCTAACCCGAACCCTAACCCTAACCCTAATCCGAACCTAACTCTAACCCGAACCCTAACCCGAACCCTAACCCGAACCCTAACTCTAACCCTAACCCTAACCCTAACCCGAAACCTAACCCTAACCCTAACCCTAAACCTAACCCTAACCCTAACACAAACCCTAACCCGAACCCTAACACGAACCCTAACCCGAACCCTAACCCGAACAGTAACCCTAACCCCTAACCCTAACCGTAACCCTAACCCAAACCCAAACCCTAACCCTAACCCCTAATACTAACCCTAACTCTAACCCTAAACCTAACCCTAACCCTAACACAAACCCTAACCCGAACCCTAACCCTAACTCTAATCCGAACCCTAAACCTAACCCTAACCCTAACGCTAACCCGAACCCGAACCATAACCCTAAACCTAACCCGAAACCTAACCCTAACCCTAACCCTAACCCGAACCCTAACCCTAACCCTAAACCTAACCCGAACCTTAACCCGAACCCTAACCATAACCCTAACCCGAACTCTAACCCTAACCCTAACCCGAACACTAACCCTAAACCGAACCCTAACCCTAACCCTAACCCTAACCCTAACACGAACCCTAACCCTAACCCTAACTCTAACTCTAACACTAACCCCTAACCCTACACCGAACCCTAACCCTAACCCTAACCCGAACCCGAACCCTAACCCCTAACCCTAACCCGAACCCGAAACCTAAACCTAACCCTAACCCTAACCCTAACCCGAACCGAACCCTAACCCTAACCAGAACCCTAACCCTAACCCTTACCCGAAACCGAACCCTAACCCGAACCCTGACCCTAACCCTAACGCGAACCCTAACCCTAACCCGAACCCGAACCCTAACCCTAACCCGAACCCTAAACCTAACCCTAACCCTAACCCTAACCCCAACCCTAAACCTAACCCTAACCCTAACCTTAAACCGAACCCTAACCCAAACTCTAACCCTAACCCTAACCCGAACCCGAAACCTCACCCAAACCACTAACCCGAACCCTAACACTCACCCGAAACCTAACCCTAACCTGAACCCTAACCCTAACCCTAATCCGAACCCTAACTCTAACCCGAACCCTAAACCGAACCCTAACCCGAACCCTAACTTTACCCTAACCCTAACCCTAACCCTAACCCTAACCCAAACCCTAACCCTAACCCTAACCCCTAATACTAACCCTAACCCTAACCCTAAACCGAACCCTAACCCTAACCCTAACCCTAACCCGAACCCGAACCCTAACCGTAACCCGAACCCGAACCCTACCCGTAACCCCAACCCTAACCCTAACTCTAACCAGAATCTAAACCTAACCCTAACCCGAACCCTAACCCTAACCCGAACCCTAACCCTAACCCTAACCCGAATCCTAACCCTAACCCGAACCCGAACACGAACCCTAAACCTAACCCTAACCCGAACCCTAACCCTAACGCTAACCCGAACCCCTAACCCTAACCCGAAACCTAACACTAACCCGAACCCTAACCCTAACCCTAACCCGAACCCTAACCCTAACCCTAACCCTAACCCGAACCCTAACCCTAACCCTAATCCTAACCGTAACCCCTAACCCTAACCCGAACCCTAACCCTAACCCGAACCCTAACCCTAACCCTAACCCGAACCCGAACCCTAACCCTAAAACGAACCTGAACCCTAACCCTAACCCTAAACCTAAACCTAACCCGAACCCGAACCCTAACCCTAACTCAAACCCTAACCCTAACCCTAACCCTAACCATAACCCCAACCCTAATCCTAATCCGAACCCTAACCCTAAACCGAACCCTAACCCTAACCCTAATCCTAACCCTAACCCGAACCCTAACCTGAACCCTACACCTAAACCTAATCCGAACCCTAACCCTAACCCTAACCCTAACCTGAACCCTAATCCTAACCCTAACCCGAACCCGAACCCTAACCCTAACCCGAACCCTAACCCTAACCCGAACCCTAAACCTAACCCGAAGCCTAACCCTAACCCGAACCCGAACCCTAAACCTAACCCTAACGCGAACCCTAACCCTAACCCTAACCCGAACCCTTACCCTAAACCTAACCCGAAACCTAACCCTAACCCTAACCCTAACCCGAACCCTAACCCTAACCCTAACCCGAACCCGAACCCTAACTCAAACCCGAACCCTAACCCGAAACCGAACCCTAACCCTAACCCGAACCCGAACCCGAACCCTAACCCTAACCCCAACCCTAACCCTAACCCTAACCCGAACCCTAAACCTAACCCTAACCCGAACCCTAAACTTAACCCGAACCCTAACCCTAACCCTAACCCGAACACTAACCCTAACCCTAAACCGAACCCTAACCCTAACCCTAACCCTAATCCTAACCCTAACCCAAACCCTAACCCTAACCCTAACCCGAACCCTGACCCTAACCCTAACCCGAACCCTAACCCTAACCCGAACGCGAACCCTAACCCTAACTCGACCCTAACCCTAACCCTAAACCTAACCCGAACCCTAAACCTAACCCTAACCCGACACCTAACACGAACCCTAACACGAACCCTAACCCTAACCCTAACCCTAAACCTAACACGAACCCTAACCCTAACCCTAACCCGAACCTAACCCCAACCCGAACCCTAACCCTAACCCTAACCCTAACCCGAACCCTAACCCTAAACCGAAACCCGAACCCTAACCCTAACCCGAAACCTAACCCGAAACCAAACCTAACCCGAACCCTAACCCTAAACCGAACCCGAACCCTAACCCTAACCCGAAACCTAACCCGAACCCAACCCTAACCCGAACCCTAACCCTAACCCGAACCCTAACCCTAACCCTAACCCTACCCGAAACCTAAACCTAACCCGAATCCTAACACTAAAACTAACCCGAATCCTAACCCGAACCCGAACCCTAACCCTAACCCTAACCCTAACCCTAACCCGAACCCTAACTCTAACCCTAAACCTAACCCTAACCCGAACCCTAACCCTAACCCTAACCCGAACCCTACACCTAACCCGAACCGTAACCCTAACCTTAACCCTAACCCGAACCCTAACCCGAACCCTAACCCGAACCCTAACCCTAACCCTAACACGAACCCTAACCCGAACCCTAACCCTGACCCTAACTCTAACCCTAACCCTAACCCTAACCCGAACCCTACACCTAACCCGAACCGTAACCCTAACCTTAACCCTAACCCGAACCCTAACCCGAACCCTAACCCGAACCCTAACCCTAACCCTAACACGAACCCTAACCCGAACCCTAACCCTAACCCTAACCCTAACCGAACCCTAACCCTAACACTAACCCGAACCCTAACCCGAAACCTAACCCTTACCCTAACCATAACCCTAACCCTAACCCTAAACCTAACCCGAACCCAAACCCTAACCCTAACCCTAACCCGAACCCTAACCCGAACCGTAAACCTAACCCTAACCCGAACCCTAACCCTAACCCTAACCCGAACCCTAACCCTAACCCTAACCCTAACCCTAACCCTAACCCGAACTCGAACCCTAACCCGAACCCTAACCCTAAACCTAATCCGAACCCTAACCCTAACCCTAACCCTAACCCTAACCCTAACCCGAACCCGAAACCTAACCCTAACCCGAACCCTAACCCTAACCCTAACCCTAACCCGAACCCAAACCCTAACCCTAACCCTAACCCGAACCCGAACCCGAACACTAACCCTAACCCTAACCCGAACCCTAACCCTAACACTAACCCTAACCCTAACCCGAACCGTAACCCTAACCCTAACCCTAACCCTAACCCGAACACGAACGCTAACCCGAACCCCTAACACGAACCCTAACCCTAACCCGAACCCTAACCCTAACCCGAACCCTAACCCTAACCCTAACCCTAACCCGAATTCGAACCCTAACCCGAACCCTAACCCTAAACCTAATCCGAACCCTAACCCTAACCCTAGCCCTAACCCTAACCCGAACCCGAAACCTAACCCTAACACGAACCCTAACCCTAACCCTAACCCTAACCCGAACCCAAACCCTAACCCTAACCCTAACCCGAACCCTAACCCGAACCCTAACCATAACCATAACCCGAACCCTAAACCTAACCCGAACCCTAACCCGAACCCTAACCCTAACCCTAACCCTAACCCGATCCCTAACCCGAACCCTAACCTGAACCCTAACCCAAACCCTAACGCTAACCCTAACCCTAACCCGAACCCTAACCCGCACCCTAACCCTAACCCGAACCCGATCCCTAACCCTAACCCTAAGCCTAAACCTAACCCTAACCCGAACCCGAAACCTAACCCTAACCCGATCCCTAACCCTAACGCGATCCCTAACCCGCACCCTAAACCGAACCCGAAACCTAACCCTAACCCTAACCCTAACCCTAACCCCAACCCTAACCCTAACACTAACCCTAACCCTAAACCTAACCCTATCCACGAACCCTAAAGCTAACACTAAACCTAACCCTAACCCGAACCCTAACCCTAACCCTAACCCGAACCCTAACCCGAACCCTAACCCTAACCCTAACCCGAACCCTAACCCTAACACTAACCCTAACCCTAACCCGAACCCTAACCCTAACCCTAACCCTAACACTAACCCGAACACGAACGCTAACCCGAACCCCTAACCCGAACCCTAACCCTAACCCGAACCCTAACCCTAACTCGAACCCTATCCCGAACCCTAACCCTAAACCTAATCCGAACCCTAACCCTAACCCTAGCCCTAAACCTAACCCGAACCCTAACCCGAACCCTAACACGAACCCTAACCCTAACCCTAACCCTAACCCGAACCCAACCCTAACCCTAACCCTAACCCGAAACCTAACCCGAACCCTAACCCTAACCCTAACCAGAACCCTAACCCTAACCCGAACCCTAACCCGAACCCTAACCCGAACCCTAACCCTAACCCTAACCCGAACCCTAACCCGAACCCTAACCCGAACCCTAACGTTAACCCTAACCCTAACCCGAACCCTAACTCGAACACAAACTCTCACCCGAACCCTAAACCGAACCATAACACTAACCCTAACCCTAACCCGAACCCGAACCCTAACCCTAACCCTAACCCGAACCGCAACCCTAACCCGAACCCTAACCCTAACCCTAACCCCGATCCCGAACCCTAACCCTAACCCTAACCCGAAGCCTAACCCGAACCCTAATCCGAAACCCAACCCTAACCCTAACCCGAACCCGAACCCGAACCCTAACCCTAAACTTAAACCTAACCCGCACCCTAACCCTAACCCGAACCCGATCCCTAACCCTAACCCTAACCCTAAACCTAACCCTAACACGAACCCTAACCCTAAACCGAACCCGAAACCTAACCCTAAACCTAACCCTAACCCTAACCCCAACCCTAACCCTAACACTAACCCTAACCCTAAACCTAACCCTAACCACGAACCCTAAACCTAACACTAAACCTAACCCTAACCCGAACCCTAACCCTAACCCCAAACGTAACCCTAACCCTAACCTGAACACTAACCCCTAAACCTAACCCGAACCCGAACCCTAACCCGAACCCGAACTCTAACCCTAACCCGAACCCTAACCCGAATACTAACCCTAACCCTAACCTAACCCTAATCCGAACCCTAACCCTAACCCTAACCCTAACCTAACCCTAACCCTAACACTAACCCTAACCCTAACCCGAACCCTAACCCTAACCCTAACCCTAACCGTAAACCTAACCCGAACCCGAAACCTAACCCTAACCCCTAACCCGAACCCTAACCCTAAACCGAACCCTAACCCTAATCCGAACCCTAACCCTAACCCTAACCCTAACCTAACCCTAACCCTAACACTAACCCTAACCCTAACCCGAACCTAACCCTAACCCTAACCCTAACCCTAACACTAACCCTAATCCGAAAACTAACCCTAACCCTAAACCTAACCCTAACCCTAACACTAACCCCTAAACCTAAACCTAACCCTAACCCCAACCCTAACCCTAAAACTAACCCTAAACCTAACCCGAACCCTAACCCTAACCCTAACCCTAACCCGAACCGTAAATCTAACCCTAACCCTAACCCGAACCTTAACCCGAAACCTAACCATAACCCTAACCCGAACTCTATTCCTAACCCTAACCCTAACCCGAACACTAACCCTAAACCGAACCCTAACCCTAACCCTAACCCTAACCCTAACCTGAACCCAAACCCTAACCCTAACCTAACCCTAATCCGAACCCTAACCCTAATCCTAACTCTAACTCTAACACTAACCCCTAAACCTACCCCGAACCCTAACCCTAACCCTAACACGAACCCGAACCCTAACCCCTAACCCTAACCCGAACCCGAACCCTAAACCTAACCCTAACCCTAACCCTAACCCGAACCGAACCCTAACCCTAACCAGAACCCTAACCCTAACCCTTACCCGAACCCGAACCCTAACCCGAACCCTGACCCTAACCCTAACGCGAACCCTAACCCTAACACGAACCCTAACCCTAACCCTAAGCCGAACCCGAACCCTAACCCTAACCCTAACCCGAACCCGAACCCTAACCCTAACCAGAACCCTAACCCTAACCCTAACCCTAAACCTAACCCGAACCCGAACCCTAACCCTAACCCGTACCCTAACACTAACCCTAACCCTAACCCTAACCCTAACCCTAACCCAACCCTAAACCTAACCCTAACCCTAACCTTAACCCGAACCCTAACCCTAACCCTAACCCTAAACCTAACCCGAACCCGAAACCTCACCCTAACCCCTAACCCGAACCCTTACCCTAACCCGAAACCTAACCCTAACCTGAACCCTAACCC
>JAVLSZ010000015.1:1207500-1237500 GCA_032313775.1 Urocyon cinereoargenteus | reverse complement strand
CTAACCCTAACCCGAACCCGAACCCTAAACCTAAACCTAACCCTAACCCGAACCCGAACCGAACCCTAACCCTAACCAGAACCCTAACCCTAACCCTTACCCGAACCCGAACCCTAACCCGAACGCTGACACTAACCCTAACGCAAACCCTAACCCTAACACGAACCCTAACCCAAACCCTAACCCGAACACAAACCTTAAACCTAACCCAACCCGAACCCGAACCCTAACCCTAACCCTAACCCTAAACCTAAACCGAACCCGAAACCTAACCCTAACCCGAACCCTAACCCTAACCCTAACCCTAACCCCAACCCTAAACCTAACCCTAACCCTAAACTTAACCCGAACCCTAACCCTAACCCTAACCCTAACCCTAACCTGAACCCGAAACCTCACCCTAACACCTAACCCGAACCCTAACCCTAACCCGAAACCTAACCCTAACCTGAACCCTAACCCTAACCCTAAACCTAACCCTAACCCGAACCCGAACCCTAACCCGAACTCTAACCCTAACCCTAATCCGAACCCTAACTCTAACCCGAACCCTAACCCGAACCCTAACCCGAACCCTAACTCTAACCCTAACCCTAACCCTAACCCGAAACCTAACCCTAACCCTAACCCTAAACCTAACCCTAACCCTAACACAAACCCTAACCCGAACCCTAACACGAACCCTAACCCGAACACTAACCCGAACACTAACCCTAACCCCTAACCCTAACCCTAACCCTAACCCAAACCCTAACTCTAACCCTAACCCCTAATACTAACCCTAACCCTAACCCTAAACCTAACCCTAACCCTAACACAAACCCTAACCCGAACCCTAACCCTAACTCTAATCCGAACCCTAAACCTAACCCTAACCCTAACGCTAACCCGAACCCGAACCATAACCCTAAACCTAACCCGAACCCTAACCCTAACCCTAACCCTAACCCGAACCCTAACCCTAACCCTAAACCTAACCCGAACCTTAACCCCAACCCTAACCATAACCCTAACCCGAACTCTAACCCTAACACTAACCCGAACACTAAACCTAAACCGAACCCTAACCCTATCCCTAACCCTAACCCTAACACGAACCCTAACCCTAACCCTAACCTAACCCTAATCCGAACCCTAACCCTAACCCTAACTCTAACTCAAACACTAACCCCTAACCCTACACCGAACCCTAACCCTAACCCTAACCCGAACACGAACCCTAACCCCAACCCTAACCCGAACCCGAACCCTAAACCTAACCCTAACCCTAACCCTAACCCGAACCGAACACTAACCCTAACCAGAACCCTAACCCTAACCCTTACCCGAAACCGAACCCTAACCGGAACCCTGACCCTAACACTAACGCGAACCCTAACCCTAACCCGAACCCGAAACCTAACCCTAACCCGAACCCTAACCCTAACCCTAACCCTAACCCTAACCCCAACTCTAAACCTAACCCTATCCCTAACCTTAAACCGAACCCTAACCCTAACCCTAACCCTAACCCTAACCCGAACCCGAAACCTCACCCTAACCACTAACCCGAACCCTAACCCTCACCCGAAACCTAACCCTAACCTGAACCCTAACCCTAACCCTAACCCTAACTCGAACCCGAACCCTAACACGAACCCTAACCCTAACCCTAATCCGAACCCTAACTCTAACCCGAACCCTAAACCGAACCCTAACCCGAACCCTAACTCTAACCCTAACCCTAACCCTAACCCGAAACCTAACCCTAACCCTAACCCTAAACCTAACCCTAACCCTAACACAAACCCTAACACGAACCCTAACACGAACCCTAACCCGAACCCTAACCCGAACCCTAACCCTAACCCCTAACCCTAACCCTAACCCTAAACCTAACCCAAACCCTAACCCTAACCCTAACCCCTAATACTAACCCTAACCCTAACCCTAAACCGAACCCTAACCCTAACCCTAACCCTAACCCGAACCCGAACCCTAACCCTAAATCGAACCCGAACCCTAACCGTAACCCCAACCCTAACACTAACTCTAAACCGAACTCTAAACCTAACCCTAACCCGCACCCTAACCCTAACCCGAACACTAACCCTAACCCTAACCCGAATCCTAACCCTAACTCGAACCCGAACACGAACCCTAAACCTAACCCTAACCCGAACCCTAACCCTAACGCTAACCCGAACCCCTAACCCTAACCCGAACCCTAACACTAACCCGAACCCTAACCCTAACACTAACCCGAACCCTAACCCTAACCCTAACCCTAACCCGAACCCTAACCCTAACCCTAATCCTAACCCTAACCCCTAAACGTAACCCGAACCCTAACCCTAACCCGAAACCTAACCCTAACCCTAACCCGAAACCTAACCCTAGACCTAACCCTAAACCTAACTCAAACCCTAACCCGAACCCTAACCCTAACCATAACCCGAACCCTAACCCGAACTCTAACCCGACCCTTACCCTAACCCCTAACCCTAACCCTAACCCGAACCCGAACCCTAACCCGAACCCTAAACCTAACCCTAAACCGAACCCTAAACCTAAACATAACCCTAAACCTAACCCTAACCCGAACCCTAACACTAACCCTAACCGATCTCTAACCCTAACCCTTACCCGAACCCGAACCCTAACCTTAACCCTAAACAAAACCCTAACCCTAACCCTAACCATAACCCTAACCCGAACCGTAACCCTAACCCGAACCGTAACCCTAACCTAAGCCTAACCCTAACCCGAACCCGAACCCGAACCCTAACCCTAACCCTAACCCTAACCCTAACCCGAACCCTAACCGTAACCCGAACCCTAGCCTAACCCTAACATGAACCCTAACCCGAACCCTAATCCGAACCCTAACCCGAACACTAACTCTAACCCTAACCCTAAACCTAACCCGAACCCTAACCCTAAACCTAACCCTAACTCTAACCCGAACCCTAACCCTAACCCTAACCAGAACCCTAACCCTAAACCTAACCCAAACCCGAACCCTAACCCCTTAACCGAAACCTAACCCTAACCCTAACCCTAACACAAACCCTAACCCGAACCCTAACCCTAACCCTAACCCAAACCCGAACCCTAACCCGAACTCTAACCCGACCCTTACCCTAACCCCTAACCCTAAACCTAACCCGAACCCGAACCCTAACCCGAACCCTAACCCTAACCCTAAACCGAACCCTAAACCTAACCCTAACACTAACCCTAACCCGAAACCTAAACCTAACCCGAATCCTAACCCTAACCCTAACCCGAACCCTAACACTAACCCTAACCCTAACCCTAACCCTAACCCGAACCCTAACTCTAACCCTAAACCTAACCCTAACCCGAACCCTAAACCTAACCCTAACCCGAACCTTAATCCTAACCCGAACCCGAACCCTAACACTAACACGAAACCTAACCCTAACCCGAACCCTAACCCCTAACCCGAACCCAAAACCGTACCCTAACCCGAACCCGAACCCTAACCCTACCCCGAACCCGAACCCAAACCATAACCCTCACCCTAACCCGAACCCTAACCCTAACCCTAATCATAACCCAAACCTGAAACCTAACCCTAATCCCAACCCTAACCCTAACCCTAACCCCAACACTAACCCTAACCCGAACCCTAAACCGAACCCTAACCCGAACCCTAACCCTAACCCTAAACCTAACCCTAAGCCTAACCCGAACCCTAACCCTAACCCGAACCCTAAGCCTAACCCTAACACGAACCCTAACCCGAACCCTAACCCTAACCCTAACCCGAACCCTAACCCGAACCCTAACCCTAACCCTAACCCGAACCCTAACACGAACCCTAACCGTAACCCTAACCCGAACCCTAAACCTAACACTAACCCAAACCCTAACCCGAACCCTAACACTAACCCTAACCATAACCCTAACCCGAACCCTAACCCTAACCCGAAACCTAACCCTAACCCTAAACCGAACCCGAACCCTAACCCGAACCCTAACCCTAACCCTAACACGAACCCTAACCCTAACCCTAAACCGAACCCGAACCCTAACCCGAACCTTAACCCTAACCCTAATCCGAACCCTAACACTAACCCTAACCTTAACCCTAACCCGAACCGGAACCCTAACCCTAAACCTAACCCAAACCCTAACCCTAACCCTAACCTTAACCCGAACCCTAATCCTAACCCTAACCCGAACCTTAACCCTAAACCGAACCCTAACCCTAACCCTAACCCCAACACTAACCCTAACCCTAACCTGACCCTAATCCGAACCCTAACCCTAACCCTAATCCTAACCCTAACCCTAACATTAAACCCCTAACCCTACCCCGAACTCTAACCCTACCACCTAAACGGAACCCGAACACTAACCCCTAACCCTAACCCGAACCCGACCCTAAACCTAACCCGAACCTTAAACCTAACCCTAACCCGAACCCGAACCCTAACCCTAACCCTAACACGAACACTAACCCTAACCCGAACCCGAACCCTAACCCGAACCCTAAGCCTAACCCTAACGCGCACCCTAACCCTAACACGAATCCTAACCCTAACCCGAACCAGAACCCTAACCCTAACCCTAACCCGAACCCGACCCTAACCCTAACACAAACCTGAACCCTAACCCTAACCCTAAACCTAAACCTAACCCGAACCCGAACCCTAACCCTAACTCGAACCCTAACCCTAACCCTAACCCTAACCATAACCCCAACCCTAATCCTAATCCGAACCCTAACCCTAAACCGAACCCTAACCCTAACCCTAATCCTAACACTAACCCGAACCCTAACCCGAACCCTACACCTAAACCTAATCCGAAACCAAACCCGAACCCGAACCCTAACCCGAACCCTAAGCCTAACCCTAACGCGCACCCTAACCCTAACACGAATCCTAACCCTAACCCGAACCCGAACCCTAACCCTAACCCTAACCCGAACCCGACCCTAACCCTAACACGAACCTGAACCCTAACCCTAACCCTAACCCTAACCTGAACCCTAACCCTAACCCTACCCCCTAACCGGAACCCGAACACTAACCCCTAACCCTAACCCTAAACCGAACCCGAACCCTAACTCAAACCCGAACCCTAACCCGAAAACGAACCCTAACCCTAACCCGAACCCGAACCCTAACCCTAACCCCAACCCTAACCTTAACCCTAACCCGAACCCTAAACCTAACCCTAACCCGAACCCTAACCCTAACCCGAACCCTAACCCTAACCCTAATCCTAACCCTAACCCTAACATTAAACCCCTAACCCTACCCCGAACCCTAACCCTACCCCCTAACCGGAACCCGAACACTAACCCCTAACCCTAACCCGAACCCGACCCTAAACCTAACCCGAACCCTAAACCTAACCCTAACCCGAACCCGAACCCTAACCCTAACCCTAACACGAACCCTAACCCAAACCCGAACCCGAACCCTAACCCGAACCCTAAGCCTAACCCTAACGCGCACCCTAACCCTAACACGAATCCTAACCCTAACCCGAACCCGAACCCTAACCCTAACCCTAACCCGAACCCGAACCCTAACCCTAACACGAACCTGAACCCTAACCCTAACCCTAAACCTAAACCTAACCCGAACCCGAACCCTAACCCTAACTCGAACCCTAAACCTAACCCTAACCCTAACCATAACCCCAACCCTAATCCTAATCCGAACCCTAACCCTAAACCGAACCCTAACCCTAACCCTAATCCTAACCCTAACCCGAACCCTAACCCGAACCCTACACCTAAACCTAATCCGAACCCTAACCCTAACCCTAACCCTAACCTGAACCCTAACCCTAACCCTAACCCGAACCCGAACCCTAACACTAACCTGTACCCTAACCCTAACCCGAACCCGAACCCTAACCCGAACCCTAAGCCTAACCCTAACGCGCACCCTAACCCTAACACGAATCCTAACCCTAACCCGAACCCGAACCCTAACCCTAACCCGAACCCGAACCCTAACCCTAACACGAACCTGAACCCTAACCCTAACCCTAAACCTAAACCTAACCCGAACCCGAACCCTAACCCTAACTCGAACCCTAACCCTAACCCTAACCCTAACCATAACCCCAACCCTAATCCTAATCCGAACCCTAACCCTAAACCGAACCCTAACCCTAACCCTAATCCTAACCCTAACCCGAACCCTAACCCGAACCCTACACCTAAACCTAATCCGAACCCTAACCCTAACCCTAACCCTAACCTGAACCCTAACCCTAACCCTAACCCGAACCCGAACCCTAACCCTAACCCGAACCCTAACCCGAACCCGAACACTAAACCTAACCCGAAGCCTAACTCTAACCCGAACCCAAACCCTAAACCTAAACCTAACGCGAACCCTAACCCTAACCCTAACCCGAACCCTAACCCTAAACCTAACCCGAAACCTAACCCTAACCCTAACCCTAACCCGAATCCTAACCCTAACCCTAACCCGAACACGAACCCTAACTCAAACCCGAACCCTAACCCGAAACGGAACCCTAACCCTAACCCGAACCCGAACCCTAACCCTAACCCCAACCCTAAACCTAACCCTAACCCGAACCCTAAACCTAACCCTAACCCTAACCCTAACCCTAACCCGAACCCTAACCCTAACCCTAACCCGAACCCTAAACCTAACCCGAACCCTAACCCTAACCGGAACCCGAACCCTAACCCTAACCCTAACCCTAACCCGACCACTAACCCGAACCCTAACACGAAACCTAACGCTAACCCTAACCCTAACCCTAACCCGAACCTTAATCCTAACGCGAACCCGAACCCTAACACTAACCCGAAACCTAACCCTAACCCGAACCCTAACCCCTAACCCGAACCCAAAACCGTACCCTAACCCAACGCGAACCCTAACCCTACCCCGAACCCGAACCCAAACCATAACCCTCACCCTAACCCGAACCCTAACCCTAACCCTAATCATAACCCAAACCTGAAACCTAACCCTAATCCCAACCCTAACCCTAACCCTAACCCCAACACTAACCCTAACCCGAACCCTAAACCGAACCCTAACCCGAACCCTAACCCTAACCCTAACCCTAACCCTAAGCCTAACCCGAACCCTAACCCTAACCCGAACCCTAAGCCTAACACTAACACGAACCCTAACCCGAACCCTAACCCTAACCCTAACCCGAACCCTAAACCGAACCCTAACCCTAACCCTAACCCGAACCCTAACACGAACCCTAACCGTAACCCTAACCCGAACCCTAACCCTAACACTAACCCAAACCCTAACCCGAACCCTAACACTAACCCTAACCATAACCCTAACCCGAACCCTAACCCTAACCCGAAACCTAACCCTAACCCTAAACCGAACCCGAACCCTAACACGAACCCTAACCCTAACCCTAATCCGAAACCTAACACTAACCCTAAACTTAACCCTAACCCGAACCGGAACCCTAACCCTAAACCTAACCCAAACCCTAACCCTAACCCTAAACCTAACCCGAACCCTAACCCTAACCCTAACCCAAACCTTAACCCTAAACCGAACCCTAACCCTAACCCTAACCCGAACCCTAACCCTAACCCTAACCTAACCCTAATCCGAACGTTAACCCTAACCCTAACCCTAACCCTAACCCTAACACTAACCCCAAACCCTACCCCGAACCCTAACCCTCAACCTAACGCGAACCCAAACCCTAAAACCTAACCCTTACCCGAACCCGACCCTAAACCTAACCCTAACCCTAACCCTAACCCTAACCCGAACCCGAACCCTAAACCTAACCCGAACCCTAACCCTAACCCTAACCCTAACGCGAACCCTAACCCTAACACGAACCCTAACCCTAACCCGAACCCGAACCCTAACCCTAACCCTAACCCACACCCGAACCCTAACCCTAACCCGAATCCGAACCCTAACCTTAACCCTAACCCTAAACCTAACCCGAACCCGAACCCTAACCCTAATTCGAAACCTAACCCTAACCCTAACCCTAACCATAACCCCAACCCTAACCCTAACCCTAACACTAACCCTAACCCGAACCCTAACCCTAACCCTAACGCTAACCCTAACCCGAACCCGAACCCGAACCCGAACCCTAACCTGAACCCTAACCTGAACCCTAACTTGAACCCTAACCCGAACCATAACCCGAACACTAAACCGAATCCTAACCCGAAACCTTACCCTAACCTTAACCCGAAACCTAACCCGAACACTAACCCTAACCCGAATCCTAACCCTAACCCTAACCCGAACCCTAACCAGAACCCAAACCCTAAACCTAACCCTAACCCTAACCCTAACCCGAAACCTAACCCGAACCCTAACCCGAACCCTAACCGTAACCCTAACCCGAAACCTAACCCTAACCCTAAACCGAACCCTAACCCTAACCCTAACCCGAACCCTAACCCCTAACCCGAACCCGAAACCGTACCCTAACCCGAACCCGAACCCTAACCCTACCCCGAACCCGAACCCAAAACATAACCCTCACCTTAACCCGAACCCAAACCCTAACCCTAAACCTAACCCTAACCCGAACCCTAACCCTAACCCTAACCCTAACCCTAACCCTAACCCTAACCCTAACCCGAACACTAACGCTAACCCGAACCCTAACCCGAACCCTAACCCGAACCCTAACCCGAACCCTAAACGTAACCCGAACCCTAAACCTAACCCGAACCCTAACCCTAACCCGAACCCTAACCCTAACCCTAACCTGAACCCTAACCCTACCCCTAACCCTAACCCTAACCCGAACCCTAACCCTAACCTTTACCGGAACCCTAACCCTAACCCTAACCCGAACACGAAGCCTCAACCTAAACCTAACCCTAACCCGAACCCTAAACCGAACCCTAACCCGAACCCGAACCCTAACCCTAACCCGAACCCGAAACCTAACCCTAACCCTAACCCGAAACCTAACCCTAACCCGATCCCTAACCCTAACCCTAACCCTAACCCGAGCCCTAAACCTAACCCTACCCCGACCCCTAACCCGAACCCTAACCCGAACCCTAACCCGAACCCTAACCCGAACCCTAAACGTAACCCGAACCCTAAACCTAACCCGAACCCTAACCCTAACCCTAACCCGAACCCTAACCCTAACCCTAACCTAACCCTAATCCGAACGTTAACCCTAACCCTAACCCTAACACTAACCCTAACACTAATCCCTAACCCTACCCCGAACCCTAACCCTCAACCTAACGCGAACCCGAACCCTAAACCCTAACCCTAACCCGAACCCGACCCTAAACCTAACCCTATCCCTAACCCTAACCCTAACTGAACCCGAACCCTAAACCTAAACCTAACCCTAACCCTAACACTAACCTTAACCCTAACCGTAACGCGAACCCTAACCCTAACACGAACCCTAACCCTAACCCGAACCCGAACCCTAACGTGAACCCTAACCCGAACCCTAACCTGAACCCTAACGTGAACCCTAACCCGAACCATAACCCGAACCCTAAACCGAACCCTAACCCGAAACCTTACCCTAACCTTAACCCGAAACCTAGCCCGAACCCTAACCCTAACACGAACCCTAACCCTAACCCTAACCCGAACCCTAACCAGAACCCAAACCCTAAACCTAACCCTAACCCTAACCCTAACCCGAAACCTAACCCGAACCCTAACCCGAACCCTAACCTTAACCCTAACCCGAACCCTAACCCTAACCCTAAACAGAACCCTAACCCTAACCCTAACCCGAACCCTAACCCCTAACCCGAACCCGAACCCGTACCCTAACCCGAACCCGAACCCTAAACCTACCCCGAACCCGAACCCAAACCATAACCCACACCTTAACCCGAACACAAACCCTAACCCTAAACCTAACCCTAACCCGAACCCGAACACTAACGCTAACCCGAACCCTAACCCGAACCCTAACCCGAACCCTAACCCGAACCCTAAACGTAACCCGAAACCTAACCCTAACCCGAACCCTAACCCTAACCCGAACCCTAACCCTAACCCTAACCTGAACCCTAACCCAACCCCTAACCCTAACCCTAACCCGAACCCTAACCCTAACCTTTACCGGAACCCTAACCCTAACCCTAACCCGAACACGAACCCTCAACCTAAACCTAACCCTAACCCGAACCCTAACCCGAACCCTAACCCGAACCCGAACCCTAACCCTATCCCGAACCCGAACCCTAACCCTAACCCTAACCCGAAACCTAACCCTAACCCGATCCCTAACCCTAACCCTAAACCTAACCCGAGCCCTAACCCTAACCCTACACCGACCACTAACCCGAACCCTAACACGAAACCTAACACTAACCCTAACCCTAAACCTAACCCGAACCTTAATCCTAACCTGAACCCGAACCCTAACACTAACCCAAACCCTAACCCTAACCCGAACCCTAACCCGAACCCGAAACCTAACCCTAACACTAACCCGAACCCTAACACTAACCCTAACCCGAAGCCGAACCCTAACCCGAACCCTAAACCTAACCCGAACCCGAACACGAACCCTAACCCTAACCCGAACCCTAACCCTAACACTAACCCGAACCCTAACCCTAAACCTAACCCGAAACCTAACCCTAACCCTAACCCGAACCCTAAACCTAACCCGAACACTAACCCTAACCCAAACCCGAACCCGAACCCTAACCCTAACCCGAACCCTAACCCTAACCCTAACCCGAAACCTAACCCTAACCCTAACCCTAACCCGAACCCCTAACTCTAACCCGAACCATAACCCCAACCCGAACCCTAACCCAAACCCTAACCCGAACCCTAACCCTAAACCTAACCCTAACTCGAACCCTAACCCGAACCCTAACCCTAAACCTAACCCTAACCCGAACCCTAACCAGAACTCTAACCCGACCCTAACCCTAACCCCTAACCCTAACCCTAACCCGAACCCGAACCCTAACCCGAACCCTAACCCTAAACCTAAACCGAACCCTAACCCTAACCATAACCCTAAACCTAACCCTAACCCGAACCCTAACACTAACCCTAACCCGATCTCTAACCCTAACCCTAACCCGAACCCGAACCCTAACCTTAACCCTAAAAAAAACCCTAACCCTAACCCTAACTATAACCCTAACCCGAACCCTAACCCTAACCCGAAACCTAACACTAACCTAACCCTAACTCTAACCCGAACCCGAACCCTAACCCTAAACCTAACCCTAACCCTAACCCTAACCCTAACCCTAAACTGAACCGTAACCCTTACCTGAACCCTAACCCGAGCCCTAACCCGAACCCTAACCCGAACCATAACCCGAACCCTAAACCGAACCCTAACCCGAACCCGAACCCTAACCCTAACCCGAACCCTAACCCTAACCCTAACCCTAACCCGAACCCTAACCCTAACCCTAAACCGAACCCTAACCAGAACCCTAACCCTAACACTAACCCGAACCCTAACCCTAACCCGAACCCTAACCCTAACCCTAACCCGATCTCAAACCCTAACACTAACCCTAACCCGAACCCTAAACTTAACCCTAAACAAAACCCTAAACCTAACCCTAACAATAACCCTAACCCGATCCGTAACCCTAACCCGAACCCTAACACTAACCTAACCCTAACCCTAACCCGAACCCGAACCCTAACCCTAAACCTAACCCTAACCCTAACCCTAACCCTAACCCTAACCCTAAACTGAATCCTAAACCTAACCCGAACCCTAACCCGAACCCTAACCCGAACCATAACCCGAACCCTAAACCGAACCCTAACCCGAACCCTAACCCTAACCCTAACCCGAACCCTAACCCGAACCCTAACCCTAATCCTAACCCGAACCCTAACCCTAACCCTAACCCGAACCCTAACCAGAACCCTAACCCTAACCCTAACCCTACCCCTAACCCGAAAACTAACCCTAACCCTAACCCGAACCCTAACCCCTAACCCGAACTCGAACCCGTACCCTAACCCGAACCCGAACCCTAACCCTACCCCGAAACCGAACCCAAACCATAACCCTCACCCTAACCCGAACCCTAACACTAACCCTAACCCTAACCCGAACCCTAACCCTAACCATAAGCTTAACCCTAACCCGAACACTAACCCTAAACCGAACCCTAACCCGAACCCTAACCCGAACACTAACCCTAACCCTAACCCTAACCCGACCCTCACCCTAACCCCTAACCCGAACCCTAACCCTAACCCGAAACCTAACCCTAACCTGAACATTAACCCTAACCCTAACCCTGACCCGAACCCGAACCCTAACCCGAACCCTAACCCTAACCCTAAACCGAACCCTAACTCTAACCCGAACCCTAACCCGAACCCTAACCCGAACCCTAACTCTAACCCTAACCTTAACCCTAACCCGAACCCTAACACTACCCTAACCCTAAACCTAACCCTAACCCTAACCCGAACCCTAACCCGAACCCTAACCCGAACCCTAACCCGAACCCTAACTCTAACCCTAACCCTAACCCTAACCCGAACCCTAATCCTAACCCCTAAACCTAACCCTAACCCTAACCCTAACCCGAACCCTAACCCTAACCCCTAACACTAACCCTAACCCTAACCCTAAACCGAACCCTAACCCTAACCCTATCCCTAACCCTAAACCTAACCCGAACCCGAACCCTAACCCGAACCCTACACCTAACCATACTCCGAACCCTAAACCTAACCCTAACCCTAACCCTAACCCTAAACCTAACCCGAAACTGAACCCTAACCCTAACCCTAACCCAAACCCGAACCCTAAACCTAACCCGATCCCTAACCCTAACCCGAACCCTAAACCTAACCCGAAGCCTAACCCTAACCCGAACCCGAACCCTAACCCTAAACCTAACCCGAACCCTAACCGTAACCCTAACCCGAAACCTAACCTAAAGCTAACCCGAAACCTAACCCTAACCCTAACCCGAACCTAACCCTATCCCGAACACTAAAACTAAACCGAACCCGAACCCGAACCCTAAACCTAACCCGAAACCTAACCCTAAACCTAACCCTAACCCGAACCCTAACTCAAACCCGAACCCTAACCCGAACCCGAACACGAACTCTAACCCTAACCCTAACCCGAACCCTAACGCTAACCCTAACCCTAACCCTAACCCCTAACCCTAACCCGAACCCTAACCCTAACCCGAACCCTAAACCTAACCCTAACCCGAACCCTAACCCGAACCTGACCCTAACCCTAACCCTAACCCTAACCCTAACCCCAACACTAATCCTAACCCGAACCCTAACCCGAACCCTAACCCGAACCCTAACCCTAACCCTAACCCGAACCCTAACCCTAACCCTAACCCGAACCCTAACACTAACCCGAACCCTAACCGTAACCAGAACCCGAAACCTAACCCTAACCCTAAACCTAACCCGAACCCTAAACCGACCCCTAACCCGAACCCGAACCCGAACCCTAACCCGAACCCTAACACGAACCCTAACACTAACCCTAACCCGAACACTAACCCTAACACTAACCCGAACCCTAACCCGAAACCTAACCCTAACTCTAACCATAACCCTAACCCGAACCCTAACCCTAACCCTAACCCGAACCCTAATCCTAACCCTAAACCGAACCCGAACCCTAACCCGAACCCTAACCCTAACCCTAATCCGAACCCTAACACTAACCCTAACCTTAACCCTAACCCGAACCGGAACCCTAACCCTAAACCTAACCCGAACCCTAACCCTAACCCTAACCCGAACCTTAACCCTAAACCGAAACCTAACCCTAATCCTAACCCTAACCCCAACCCTAACCCTAACCCTAACCTGACCCTAATCCGAACCCTAACCCTAACCCTAATCCTAACCCTAACCCTAACATTAAACCCCTAACCCTACCCCGAACTCTAACCCTAACCCTAACCCGAACCCGAACACTAACCCCTAACTCTAACCCGAACCCGACCCTAAACCTAACCCGAACCCTAACCCTAACCCTAACCCGAACCCGAACCCTAACCCTAACCCTAACCCGAACCCTAACCCGAACCCTAACCCTAAACCTAAACCGAACCCTAACCCTAACCATAACCCTAAACCTAACCCTAACCCGAACCCTAACACTAACCCTAACCCGATCTCTAACCCTAACCCTAACCCGAACCCGAACCCTAACCTTAACCCTAAAAAAAACCCTAACCCTAACCATAACCATAACCCTAACCCGAACCCTAACCCTAACCCGAAACCTAACACTAAACTAACCCTAAGCCTAACCCGAACCGAACCCTAACCCTAAACCTAACCCTAACCCTAACCCTAACCCTAACCCTAAACTGAACCATAACCCTTACCTGAACCCTAAACCGAACCCTAACCCGATCCCTAACCCGAACCATAACCCGAACCCTAAACCGAACCCTAACCCGAACCCTAACCCTAACCCTAACCAAACCCTAACCCTAACCCTAACCCTAACACTAACCCTAAACAGAACCCTAACCAGAACCCTAAACCTAACACTAACCCGAACCCTAACCCTAACCCGAACCCTAACTCTAACCCTAACCCGATCTCTAACCCTAACCCTAACCCTAACCCGAACCCTAACCTTAACCCTAAACAAAACCCTAAACCTAACCCTAACCCTAACCCTAACCCGATCCCTAACCCTAACCCGAACCCTAACACTAACCTAACCCTAACCCTAACCCGAACCCGAACCCTAACCCTAAACCTAACCCTAACCCTAACCCTAACCCTAACCCTAACCCGAACACTAACGCTAACCCGAACCCTAACCCGAACCCTAACCCGAACCCTAACCCGAACCCTAAACGTAACCCGAACCCTAACCCTAACCCGAAACCTAACCCTAACCCGAACCCTAACCCTAACCCTAACCTGAACCCTAACCCTACCCCTAACCCTAACCCTAACACGAACCCTAACCCTAACCTTTACCGGAACCCTAACCCTAACCCTAACCCGAACACGAACCCTCAACCTAAACCTAACCCTAACCCGAACCCTAACCCGAACCCTAACCCGAACCCGAACCCTAACCCTAACCCGAACCCGAACACTAACCCTAACCCTAACCCGAAACCTAACCCTAACCCGATCCCTAACCCTAACCCTAACCCTAACCCGAGCCCTAACCCTAACCCTACCCCGACCCCTAACCCGAACCCTAACACGAAACCTAACACGAACCCTAACCCTAACCCTAACCCGAACCTTAATTCTAACCTGAACCAGAACCCTAACACTAACCCGAAACCTAACCCTAACCCGAACCCTAACCCGAACCCGAACCCTAACCCTAACCCTAACCCGAACCCTAACACTAACCCTAACCCGAAGCCACCCTTAACCCGAAACCTAAACCTAACCCGAACCCGAACACGAACCCTAACCCTAACCCGAACCCTAACCCTAACACTAACCCTTACCCGAACCCTAACCCAAACCCGAACCCTAACTCGAACCCTAACCCTAACCCTAACCCGAACCCGAACCCTAAACCTAACCCTTACCCTAACTCTAACCCTAACCCGAAACATAACCCTAACCCTAACCCGAACCCGAACCCTAACCCTAACCCGAACCCTAACCCTAACCCTAACCCGAACCCTAACCCTAAACCTAACCCGAAACCTAACCCTAACCCTAACCCGAACCCTAAACCTAACCCGAACCCTAACCCTAACCCAAACCCGAACCCGAACCCTAACCCTAACCCGAACCCTAACCCTAACCCTAAACCGAAACCTAACCCTAACCCTAACCCTAACCCTAACCCGAACCCTAACCCTAACCCTAACCCTAACCCGAACGCCTAACTCTAACCCGAACCATAACCCCAACCCGAACCCTAACCCAAACCCTAACCCGAACCCTAACCCTAACCCTAACCCTAACTCGAACCCTAACCCGAACCCTAACCCTAACCCTAACCCTAACCCGAACCCTAACCAGAACTCTAACCCGACCCTAACCCTAACCCCTAACCCTAACCCTAACCCGAACCCGAACCCTAACCCTAAAACTAAACCGAACCCTAACCCTAATCATAACCCTAAACCTAACCCTAACCCGAACCCTAACAGTAACCCTAACGCGATCTCTAACCCTAACCCTAACCCGAACCCTAACCTTAACCCTAAAAAAAACCCTAACCCTAACCCTAACCATAACCCTAACCCGAACCCTAACCCTAACCCGAAACCTAACACTAAACTAACCCTAACCCTAACCCGAACCAGAACCCTAACCCTAAACCTAACCCTAACCCTAACCCTAACCCTTAACTGAACCGTAACCCTTACCTGAACCCTAACCCGAACCCTAACCCGAACCCTAACCCGAACCATAACCCGAACCCTGAACCGAACCCTAACCCGAACCCTAACCCTAACCCTAACCCGAACCCTAACCCTAACCCTAACCCTAACCCGAACCCTAACCCTAACCCTAAACCGAACCCTAACCAGAACCCTAACCCTAACACTAACCCGAACCCTAACCCTAACCCGATCCCTAACCCTAACCCTAACCCGATCCTTAACCCTAACCCGAACCCTAACACTAACCTAACCCTAACCCTAACCCGAACCCGAACCCTAACCCTAATCCTAACCCTAACCCTAACCCTAAACTGAATCCTAACCCTAACCCGAACCCTAACCCGAACCCTAACCCGAACCCTAACCCGAACCATAAACCGAACCCTAAACCGAACCCTAACCCGAACCCTAACCCTTACCCTAACCCGAACCCTAACCCGAACCCTAACCCTAACGCTAACCCGAACCCTAACCCTAACCGTAACCCGAACCCTAACCAGAACCCTAACCCTAACCCTAACCCTAACCCTAACCCGAAAACTAACCCTAACCCTAACCCGAACCCTAACCCCTAACCCGAACCCGAACCCGTACCCTTACCCGAACCCGAACCCTAACCCTACCCCGAAACCGAACCCAAACCATAACCCTCACCCTAACCCGAACCCTAACACTAACCCTAACCCTAACCCGAACCCTAACCCTAACCCTAACCTTAACCCTAACCCGAACACTAACTCTAAACCGAACCCTAACCCGAACTCTAACCCGAACACTAACCCTAACCCTAACCCTAACCCTAACCCGAACCCTAACCCTAACCCGAACCCTAACCCTAACCCTAACCCGAACCCTAACCCTAAACCTAACCCTAACCCTAACCCGAACCCTAACCCGAACCCTAAACCGAACCCTAACCCTAACCCTAACCCGAACCCTAACACGAACCCTAACCCTAACCCTAACCCGAACCCTAATCCTAACCCTAACCCGAACCCTAACCTGAAACCTAACACTAACCCTAACCGTAACCCTAACCCGAACCCTAACCCTAACCCTAACCCGAACCCTAACCCTAACCCTAAACCGAACCCGAACCCTAACCTGAACCCTAACCCTAACCCTAATCCGAACCCTAACAATAAACCTAACCTTAACCCTAACACGAACCGGAACCTTAACCCTAAACCTAACCCGAACCCTAACCCGAAACCGAACCCGAACCCTAACACTAACCCTAACCCGAACCCTAACCCGAACCCGAACCCTAACCCAAACCCTAACCCGAACCCTAACACTAACCCTAACCCGAAGCCGAACACTAACCCGAACCCTAAACCTAACCCGAACCCGAACACGAACGCTAAACCTAACCCGAACCCTAACCCTAACACTAACCCTTACCCGAACCCTAACCCAAACCCGAACCCTAAACCGAACCCTAAACTTAACCCTAACCCGAGCCCGAACCCTAACCCTAACCCTTACCCTAACTCTAACCCTAACCCGAACCATAACACTAACCCCTAAACCCTAACCCTAAACCTAACCCTAACCCTTACCCGTACCCTAACCCTAACCCTAACCGTAACCCTAACCCTAACCCGTACCCTAACCCTAACCCTAACCCGTACACTAACCCTAACCCTAATCCTAACCCTAACCCTAACCCGTACATTAACCCTAACACTAACCCGAACCCTAACCCTAACCCGAAACCGAACCCTAACCCTAACCCCAACCCTAACCCTAACCCTAACCCGAACCCTAAACCTAACCCTAACCCGAAACCTAAACCTAACCCGAACCCTAACCCTAATCCTAACCCTAACCCAAACCCTAACCCTAACCCTAACCCGAACCCTAACCCTAACCCGAAACCTAACCCTAACCCTAACCCTAACACTAACCCGAACCCTAACCCTAACCCTAACCCTAACCCGAACCCCTAACTCTAACCCGAACCATAACCCCAACCCGAACCCTAACCCAAACCCTAACCCGAACCCTAACCCTAAACCTAAACCTAACTCGAACCCTAACCCGAAACATAACCCTAACCCTAACCCTAAACCGAGCCCTAACCAGAACTCTAACCCGACCCTAACCCTAACCCCTAACCCTAACCCTAACCCGAACCCGAAACCTAACCCGAACCCTAACCCTAAACCTAACCCGAAACCTACCCTAACCCTAACCCGAACCCTAACCCATAACCCGAACCCGAACACGTACCCTAACCCGAACTCGAACCCTAACCCTACCCCGAACCCGAACCCAAACCATAACCCTCACCCTAACCCGAACCCTAACCCTAACCCTAACCCTAACCCTAACCCGAACCCTATCCCTAACCCTAAACTTAACCCTAACCCGAACACTAACCCTAAACCGAACCCTAACCCGAACCCTAACCCGAACACTAACCCTAACACTAACCCTAACCCTAACCCGATCCCGAACCCTAACCCGAACCCTAACCTTAACCCTAACCCGAACCCTAACCCTAACCCTAACCTTAACCCGAACCCTAACCCGAACCCTAACCCTAAACCTAAACCGAACCCTAACCCTAACCATAACCCTAAACCTAACCCTAAACCGAACCCTAACCCTAACCCTACCCGATCTCTAACCCTAACCCTAACCCTAACCCGAACCCTAACCTTAACCCTAAACAAAACCCTAAACCTAACCCTAACCCTAACCCTAACCCGAACCCTAACCCTAACCCGAACCCTAACACTAACCTAACCCTAACCCTAACCCGAACCCGAAACCTAACCCTAAACCTAACCCTAACCCTAACCCTAACCCTAACCCTAACCCGAACCCTAACCCTAACACTAACCCCTAAACCTACCCCAACCCTAACCCTAACCCTAACCCGAACCCTAACCCGCACCATAACCCGAACCCTAAACCGAACCCTAACCCTAACCCTAACCCGAACCCTAACCAGAACCCTAAACCTAACCCTAACCCTAACTCTAACCCGAAACCTAACCCTAACCCTAACCCGAACACTAACCCCTAACCCGAACCCGAACCCTAACCCTAACCCTAACCCTAACCCGAAACCTAACTCTAACCCTAAACTTAACCCTAAACCGAACACTAACCCTAAACCGAACCCTAACCCGAACCCTAACCCGAACACTAACCCTAACCCTAACCCTAACCCGAACCCGAACCCGAACCCTAAACCTAACACGAACACAAACCCTAACCCTAACCCAAACCCTAACCCGAACCCTAACCCTAACCCTAACCCGAACCCTAACCCGAACCCTAACCCGAACCCTAAACCTAACCCGAACCCTAACCCTAACCCTAACCCGAACCCTAACCCGAACCCTAACCCTAACCCTAACCCGAACCCTAACCCGAACCCTAACCCGAACCCTAACCCTAACCCTAACCCGAACCCTAACACGAACCCTAACCCTAACCCTAACCCGAACCCTAATCCTAACCCTAACCCGAACCCTAAACCGAACCCTAACACTAACCCGAACCGTAACCCTAACCCGAACCCTAACCCTAACCCTAACCCGAACCCTAACCCTAACCCTAAACCGAACCCGAACCCTAACCCGAACCCTAACCCTAACCCTAATCCGAACCCTATAACTAAACCTAACCTTAACCCTAACACGAACCGGAATCTTAACACTAAACCTAACCCGAACCCTAACCCTAACCCTAACCCTAACCCGAACCCTAACCTTAACCCTAACCCTAACCCTAACCCGAACCTTAACCCGACCCTAAACCTAATCCTAACCAGAACCCTAACCCTAACCCTAACCCTAACCCTAACCTAACCCTAATCCGAACCCTAACCCTAACCCTAACCCTAACCCGAACCCTATCCCTAACACTAACCCCTAAACCTACCCCAACCCTAACCCTAACCCTAACCCGAACCCGAACCCTAAAGCTAACCCGAACCCGAACACGAAACCTAACCCTAACCCGAACCCTAAACCTAACCCTAACCCGAACCCTAACCCAAACCCGAACCCTAGCCCGAACCCTAACCCTAACCCTAACCCGATCCTGAACCCTAATCCTAACCATTACCCTAACCCTAAACCTAACCCGAACCCTAAACCTAACCCTAACCCGAACCCTAACCCGAACCGTAAACCTAACCCTAATCCGAATCCTAACCCTAACCCTAACCCGAACCCTAACCCGAACGCTAACCCTAACCATAACACGAACACTAAACCTAACCCGAACCCTAACCCTAACCCGAACCCGAAACCTAACCCTAACCCTAACCCGAACCATAACCCTAACCCTAACCCGAACCCTATCCCTAACCCTAACCCTACCCGAACCGGAGCCCTAACCCTATCCCGAACCCTAACCCTTACCCGAACCCAAAACCTAACCCGAACCCTAACCCTAACCCTAAACCTAACCCTAACCCTAACCTCTAACCCTAATTCTAACCCTAACCCTAAAACCTAACCCTAAACCGAACCCTAACCCTAAACCTAACCCTAACTCGAACCCTAACCCTAAACCTAACCCTAACCCTAACCCTAACCCTAACCCTAACCCGAACCCTAACCCGAACCCTAACCCTAAACCTAACCCTAACCCTAACCCTAACCCGAACACTAACCCTAACCCTAAACCGAACCCGAACCCTAACCCGAACCCGAACCCTAACCCGAAACCTAACCCTAACCCGAACCCGAACCCTAACCCTAACCCTAAACCTAACCCTAACCCTAACCCGAACACTAACCCTAAACCTAACTCTAAGCCTAACCCTAACCCTAACCCGAAACCTAACCCTAACCCTAACCCGAACCCTAACCCTAAACCTAACCCGAACCTGAACCCTAAACCTAACCCTAACCCGAACCCGAACCCTAACCCTAACCCGAACCCTAACCTTATCCCGAACCCTAAACCTAACCTGAACCCAAACCCTAACCCTAACCCGAACCCGAACCCTATCCCTAACCCTACCCCGAACCCTAACCCAAACCTGAACCATAACCCGAACCCTAACCCTAACCCTAAACCGAACCCTAAACCTAACCCTAACCCTAACCCGAACCCTAACCCTAACCCGAACCCTAAACCTAACCCGAACACGAACCCGAACCCTAACCCTAACCCGAACCCTAACCCTAACCCTAACCCGAACCCGAACCCTAACCCAAACCTGAACCATAACCCGAACCCGAACCCTAACCCTAACCCGAACCCGAACACTAACCCTAACCCCAACCCTAACCCTAAGCCTAACCCGAACCCTAAACCTAACCCTAACCCGAACCCTAAAACTAACCCGAACCCTAACCCTAACCCTAACCCGAATCCTAACCCTAACCCTAACCCGAACCCTAACCCGAACCCTAACCCTAATCCTAAACCTAACCCAAACCCTAACCCTAACCCTAACCCGAACCCTAACCCTAACCCTAACCCGAACCCTAACCTTAACCCTAACCCTAAACCTAACCCTAACCCGAACCCTAACCCTAACCCTAACCCTAACCCTTACCCCTAACCCTAACCCGAAACCTAACCCTAACCCGAACACTAACCCTAACCCTAACCCGAATCCTAACCCTAACCCTAACCCTAACCCTAACTCGAATCTTAACCCGAACCCTAACCCTAACCCTAACCGTAACCCGAACCCTAACCCGAACTCTAACCCGACCCTAACCCTAACCCCTAACCCTAACCCTAACCCGAACCCGAACCCTAACCCGAACCCTAACCCTAACCCTAAACCGAACCCTAAACCTAACCATAACCCTAAACCTAACCCTAACCCGAACCCTTTCCCTAACCCTAACCCGATCTCTAACCATAACCCTAACCCTAACCCGAACCCTAAGCTTAACCCTAAACAAAATCCTAACCCTAATCCTAACCCGAACCCGAAACCTAACCCGAACCCTAACCCTAACCCTAACCCGTCCCCTAACACGAACCCTAATACGAACCCTAACACTAACCCTAACCCTATCCCTAACCCGAAACTTAATCCTAACCCGAACCCGAACCCTAACACTAACCCGAACCCTAACCCTAACCCGAACCCTAATGCTAACCCGAACCCTAAACCTAACCCTAACCCGAACCCGAACCCGAACCCTAAACCTAACCCTAACCCGAACCCTAACCCGGACCCGAACCCTAACCCTAACCCTAACCCGAACCCTAACCCTAACCCTAACCCGAACCCTACCACTAACCCGAACCTTAAAGCTAACCCGAACCCGAACACGAACCCTAACCCTAACCCGAACCCTAACCCTAACCATAACACTTACCCGAACCCTAACCCAAACCCGAACCCTAACCCGAACCCGAACCCTAACCCTAAACCTTACCCTAACCCTAAACCTAACCCGAACCCTAAACCTAACCCTAACCCGAACCCTAACCCGAAACCTAACCCTAAACCTAACCCGAATCCTAACCCTAACCCTAACTGGAACCCTAACCCGAACCCTAACCCTAACCCTAACCCTAACCCGAACCCTAACCCTAACCCTAACCGGAACCCTAACCCTAAACCTAACCCGATCCCTAACGCTAACCCTAACCCTAACCCTAACCTGTACCATAACCCTAACCCTAACCCGAACCCTATCCCTAACCGTAACCCTAACCCGAACCCGAACCCTAACACTAACCCGAACCCTAACCAGAACCCAAAACATAACCCGAACCCTAACCCTAACCCTAACCCTAAACCTAACCCCTAACCCTAACCCTAACCCTAACCCTAAAACCTAACCCTAACCCGAATCCTAACCCTAACCCTAACCCTAACCCTAACCCGAACCCTAACCCTAAACCTAACCCTAACCCTAACACTAACCCTAACCCTAACCCGAACCCTAACCCGAACCCTAACCCTAACCCTAACCCTAAACCTAACCCGAACCCGAACCCTAACCCTAACCCTAAACCGAACCCGAACCCTAACCCGAACCCGAACCCTAACCCGAAACCTAACCATAACCCTACCCCGAACACTAACACTAACCCTAACCCTAACCCTCACCCGAACCCTAACCCTAAACTTAACCATAACCCTAACCCTAACCCTAACCCGAACCCTAACCCTAACCCTAAACTGAACACTAACCCTAACCCTACCTGAACCCTACCCTAAACCTAACCCGAACCTGAACCCTAACCCTAACCCTAACCCGAAACCTAACACGAACCCGAACCCTAACCCTAACCCTAACCCGAACCCTAACCCTAACCCTAACCCGAACCCTAAACCTAACCCTAAACCGAAACCTAACCCTAACCCTAACCCTAACCCTAACCCTAACCCTAACCCTAACCCGAACCCTAACCCTAACCCTAACCCTAACCCTAAACCTAACCCTAACCCTAACCTGAACACTAACCCTAACCCTAACCTGAACCCTACCCTAAACCTAACCCGAACCTGAACCCTAACCCTAACCCGAAACCTAACCCGAACCCGAACCCTAAATCTAACCCTAACCCGAACCCTAACCCTAACCCTAACCCGAACCCTAAAACTAACCCTAACCCGAAACCTAACCCTAACCCTAACCCGAACCCTAACCCTAACCCGAACCCTAACACTAACCCGAACCCGAACCCGAACCCTAACCCTAACCCGAACCCTAACCCTAACCCTAACCCTAACCCGAACCCTAACACAACCTGAACCCTAAACCGAACCCGATCCCTAACCCTAACCCGAACCCGAACTCTAACCCTAACCCCAACCCTAACCCTAAGACTAACCCGAACCCTAAACCTAACCCTAACCCGAACCCTAACCCTAACCCGAACCCTAACCCTAACCCTAACCCGAATCCTAACCCTAAACCTAACCCGAACCCTAACCCAAACCCTAACCCTAATCCTAACCCTAACACAAACCCTAACCCTAACCCTAACCCGAAAACTAACCCTAACCCTAAACTGAACCCTAACCCTAACCCTAACCCTACCCCTAACCCTAACCCAAATCCTAACCCTAACCCTAACCCTAACCCCTAACCCTAACCCGAACCCTAACCGTAACCCTAACCCGAACCCTAACCCTAACCCCAACCCGAACCCTAACCCTAACCCGAACCCTAACCCTAACCCTAACCCGAACTCTAACCCAAACCTGAACCCTAACCCGAACCCGAACCCTAACCCTAACCCCAACCCTAACCCTAACACTAACCGAACCGTAAACCTAACCCTAACCCGAACCCTAAACCTAACCCGAACCCTAACCCTAACCCTAACCCTAACCCCTAACCCTAAACCTAACCCTACCCTAACCCTAACCCTAACCCCTAACCCTAACCCGAACCCTAACCCTAACCCGAACCCTAAACCTAACCCTAACCCTAACCCTAACACTAACCCTAACCCTAACCCTAACTCGAACCTTAACCCGAACCCTAACCCTAACCCTAACCGTAACCCGAACCCTAAGCCGAACTCTAACCCGACCCTATCGCTAACCCCTAACCCTAACCCTAACCCGAACCCGAACCCTAACCCGAAACCTAAACCTAACCCTAAACCGAACCTTAACCCTAAACATAACACTAAACCTAACCCTAACCCGAACCCTTTCCCTAACCCTAACCCGATCTCTAACCATAACCCTAACCCTAACCCGAACCCTAAGCTTAACCCTAAACAAAACCCTAACCCTAACCCTAACCCTAACCCTAACCCGAACCCGAAACCTAACCCGAACCCTAACCCTAACCCTAACCCGTCCCCTAACCCGAACCCTAACACGAACCCTAACTCTAACCCTAACCCTAACCCTAACTCGAACCTTAATCCTAACCCGAACCCGAACCCTAACACTAACCCGAACCCTAACCCTAACCCGAAACCTAACCCTAACCCGAACCCTAAACCTAACCCTATCCCGAACCCGAACCCGAATCCTAATCCTAACCCTAACCCGAACCCTAAACCGAACCCGAACCCTAACCCTAACCCTAACCCGAACCCTAACCCTAAACCTAACCCGATCTCTAACCCTAACCCTAACCCTAACCCTAACCCGAACCATAACCCTAACCCTAACCCGAACCCTAAACCTAACCCTATCCCTAACCCGAACACGAGCCCTAACCCTACCCCGAACCCTAACCCGAACCCTAACCCTAAACCTAACCCTAACCCTAACCCTAACCCTAACCCGAAACCTAACCCTAACCCTAACCCGAACCCTAACCCTAAACCTAACCCGAACCTGAGCCCTAACCCTAACCCTAACCCGAACCCTAAACTTAACCCGAACCCTAACCCTATCCCGAACCCTAAACCTAACCCGAACCCAAACCCTAACCCTAACCCGAACCCGAACCCTAACCCTAACCCCACCCCGAACCCTAACCCAAACCTGAACCATAACCCGAACCCTAACCCTAACCCTAAACCGAACCCTAAACCTAACCCTAACCCGAAACCTAACCATAACCCTAACCCGAACCCTAACCCTAACCCGAACCCTAACCCTAACCCGAACACGAACCCGAACCATAACCCTAACCCGAACCCTAACCCTAACCCTAACCCTAACCCGAACCCTAACCCAAACCTGAAACATAACCCGAACCCGAACCCTAACCCTAACCCGAACCTGAACCCTAACCCTAACCCCAACCCTAACCCTAAGCCTAACCCGAACCCTAAACCTAACCCGAACCTTAACCCTAACCCTAACCCGAATCCTAACCCTAACCCTAACCCGAATCCTAACCCTAACCCTAACCCGAACCCTAACCCGAACCCTAACCCTAATCCTAAACCTAACCCAAACCCTAACCCTAACCCTAACCCGAAACCTAACCCTAATCCTAACCCGAACCCTAACCCTAACCCTAACCCTAAACCTAACCCTAACCCGAACCCTAACCCTAACCCTAACCGTAACCCTAACCCCTAACCCTAACCCGAACCCTAACCCTAACCCGAACACTAACCCTAACCCTAACCCGAACCCTAACCCTAACCCTAACCCTAACCCTAACTCGAATCTTAACCCGAACCCTAACCCTAACCCTAACCGTAACCCGAACCCTAACCCGAACTCTAACCCGACCCTAACCCTAACCCCTAACCCTAACCCTAACCCGAACCCGAACCCTAACCCGAACCCTAACCCTAACCCTAACCCGAACCCGAAACCTAACCCGAACCCTAACCCTAACCCTAACCCGTCCCCTAACACGAACCCTAATACGAACCCTAACACTAACCCTAACCCTATCCCTAACCCGAACCTTAATCCTAACCCGAACCCGAACCCTAACACTAACCCGAACCCTAACCCTAACCCGAACCCTAACGCTAACCCGAACCCTAAACCTAACCCTAACCCGAACCCGAACCCGAACCCTAACCCTAACCCTAACCCGAACCCTAACCCGAACCCGAACCCTAACCCTAACCCTAACCCGAACCCTAAAACTAACCCGAACCCTAAACCTAACCCGAACCCGAACACGAACCCTAACCCTAACCCGAACCCTAACCCTAAACATAACCCTTACCCGAACCCTAACCCAAAACCGAACCCGAACCCGAACCCGAACCCTAAACCTAACCCTAACCCGAACCCTAACCCGAACCCTAACCCTAACCCTAACCCGAATCCTAACCCTAACCCTAACCCGAACCCTAACCCGAACCCTAACCCTAACCCTAACCCTAACCCGAACCGTAACCCTAACCGGAACCCTAACCCTAAACCTAACCCGATCCCTAACGCTAACCCTAACCCTAACCCTAACCCGAACCATAACCCTAACCCTAACCCGAACCCTATCCCTAACCCGAACCCTAACCCGAACCCAAAACATAACCCGAACCGTAACCCTAACCCTAACCCTAAACCTAACACCTAACCCTAACCCTAACCCTAAACCTAAAACCTAACCCTAACCCGAATCCTAACCCTAACCCTAACCCTAACCCTAACCCTAACCCGAACCCTAACCCTAAACCTAACCCTAACCCTAACACTAACCCTAACCCTAACCCGAACCCTACCCGAACCCTAACCCTAACCCTAACCCTAACCCTAACCCGAACCAGAACCCTAACCCTAACCCTAAACCGAACCCGAACCCTAACCCGAACCCAAACCCTAACCCGAAACCTAACCCTAACCCTACCCCGAACCCTAACCCTAACCCTAACCCTAACCCTAACCCGAACCCTAACCCTAAACCTAACCCTAACCCTAACCCTAACCCTAACCCTAACCCGAACCCTAACCCTAAGCTTAACCTGAGCACTAACCCTAACCCTAACCTGAACCCTACCCTAAACCTAACCCGAACCTGAACCCTAACCCTAACCCTAACCCTAACCCTAACCCGAACCCTAAACCGCACCATAACCCGAACCCTAAACCGAACCCTAACCCTAACCCTAACCCGAACCCTAACCAGAACCCTAAACCTAACCCTAACCCTAACTCTAAACCGAAACCTAACCCTAACCCTAACCCGAACCCTAACCCCTAACCCGAACCCGAACCCGTACCCTAACCCGAACCCGAACCCTAACCCTACCCCGAACCCGAACCCAAACCATAACCCTCACCCTAACCCGAACCCTAACCCTAACCCTAACCCTAACCCTAACCCGAAACCTAACCCTAACCCTAAACTTAACCCTAACCCGAACACTAACCCTAAACCGAACCCTAACCCGAACCCTAATCCGAACACTAACCCTAACCCTAACCCTAACCCTAACCCGAACCCGAAACCTAAACCTAACACGAACACTAACCCTAACCCTATCCCGAACCCTAACCCGAACACTAACCCTAACCCTAACCCGAACCCTAACCCGAACCCTAACCCGAACCCTAAACCTAACCCGAACCCTAACCCTAACCCTAACCCGAACCCTAACCCGAACCCTAACCCTAACCCTAACCCGAACCCTAACCCGAACCCTAACCCGAACCCTAACCCTAACCCTAACCCGAACCCTAACACGAACCCTAACCCTAACCCTAACCCGAACCCTAATCCTAACCCTCACCCGAACCCTAAACCGAACCCTAACCCTAACCCTAACCGTAACCCTAACCCGAACCCTAACCCTAACCCTAACCCGAACCCTAACCCTAACCCTAAACCGAACCCGAAACCTAACCCGAACCCTAACCCTAACCCTAACCCGAACCCTAAACCTAACCCTAAACCGAAACCTAACCCTAACCCTAACCCGAAACCTAACACTAACCCGAACCCTAAGACTAACCCGAACCCGAACCCGAACCCTAACTCTAACCCGAACCCTAACCCTAACCCTAACCCTAAACCGAACCCTAACCCTAAACCTAACCCTAACCCTAACCCTAACCCGAACCCTAACCCTAACCCTAACCTGAACACTAACCCTAACCCTAACCTGAACCCTACCCTAAACCTAACCCGAACCTGAACCCTAACCCTAACCCTAACCCGAAACCTAACCCGAACCCGAACCCTAAATCTAACCCTAACCCGAACCCTAGCCCTAAACCTAACCCGAAACCTAACCCTAACCCTAACCCTAACCCTAACCCTAACACTAACCCTAACCCTAACCCTAACCCGAACCCTAACCTTAACCCTAACCCGAACCCTAACCCTAACCCGAACCTTAACCCTAACCTAACACTAACCCTAACCCCTAACCCTAACTCTAAACCTAAACCTAACCCTAAAACTTAACCCTAACCCTAACCCAAACCCTACCCTAACCCGAACCCTAAACCTAACCCTAAACCTAACCCTAACCCTAACCCGAAACCTAAACCTAACCCGAACACTAACCCTAACCCTAACCCTAAGCCTAACCCGAACACTTACCCTAACCCTAACCCGAACCCGAACCCTAACCTTAACCCTAACCCGAACCCTAACCCGAACCCTAACACTAACCCTAAACCTAACCCTAACCCGAACCCTAACCCTAACCCTAACCTGAATCCTAACCCCTAACCATAATCCGAACCCGAACCCTAACCCGAACCCGAACCCGAACCCTAAACCTAACCCGAAACCGAACCCTAACCCTAACCCGAACCCGACCACGAACCCTAACCCTAACCCTAACCTGAAACCTAACCTTAACCCTAACCCTAACCCTAACCCTAAGCCGAACCCGAACACTAACCCTAACCCTAACTCTAACCCTAACCCTAACCGGAAACCTAACACTAACCCGAACCCTAACCCGAACCCTAACCCGAACACTAACCCTAAACCTAACCCTAACACTAACCTGAACCCAAACCCTAACCCGAACCCTAACCCTAACCCTAACCCTAACCCTAACCCTAACCCGAACCCTAACCCGAACCCTAACCCTAACCCTAACAGTAACCCTAACCCGAACCCTAACAAGAACCCTAACCCTAACCCTACCCCGAACCCTAACCGTAACCCTAACCCGAACCCTAACCCGAACCTTAACCCTAAACCTAACCCGAAACCTAGCCCTAACCCTAACCCTAACCCTAACTCTAACCCGAAACCTAGCCCTAACCCTAACCCGAACCCGAACCCTAACCCGAACCCTAACCCTAACCTTAACCCGAACACGAACCCTAACCCTAATCCGAACTCTAATCCTAACCCTAACCCGAACCCTAACCCTAA
>JAVLSZ010000015.1:1175000-1197500 GCA_032313775.1 Urocyon cinereoargenteus | reverse complement strand
AACCCGAACCCTAACCCTAACCCTAACACGAACCCTAACCCTAACCCTAAACCGAACCCGAACCCTAACCCGAACCTTAACCCTAACCCTAATCCGAACCCTAACACTAACCCTAACCTTAACCCTAACCCGAACCGGAACCCTAACCCTAAACCTAACCCAAACCCTAACCCTAACCCTAACCTTAACCCGAACCCTAATCCTAACCCTAACCCGAACCTTAACCCTAAACCGAACCCTAACCCTAACCCTAACCCCAACACTAACCCTAACCCTAACCTGACCCTAATCCGAACCCTAACCCTAACCCTAATCCTAACCCTAACCCTAACATTAAACCCCTAACCCTACCCCGAACTCTAACCCTACCACCTAAACGGAACCCGAACACTAACCCCTAACCCTAACCCGAACCCGACCCTAAACCTAACCCGAACCTTAAACCTAACCCTAACCCGAACCCGAACCCTAACCCTAACCCTAACACGAACACTAACCCTAACCCGAACCCGAACCCTAACCCGAACCCTAAGCCTAACCCTAACGCGCACCCTAACCCTAACACGAATCCTAACCCTAACCCGAACCAGAACCCTAACCCTAACCCTAACCCGAACCCGACCCTAACCCTAACACAAACCTGAACCCTAACCCTAACCCTAAACCTAAACCTAACCCGAACCCGAACCCTAACCCTAACTCGAACCCTAACCCTAACCCTAACCCTAACCATAACCCCAACCCTAATCCTAATCCGAACCCTAACCCTAAACCGAACCCTAACCCTAACCCTAATCCTAACACTAACCCGAACCCTAACCCGAACCCTACACCTAAACCTAATCCGAAACCAAACCCGAACCCGAACCCTAACCCGAACCCTAAGCCTAACCCTAACGCGCACCCTAACCCTAACACGAATCCTAACCCTAACCCGAACCCGAACCCTAACCCTAACCCTAACCCGAACCCGACCCTAACCCTAACACGAACCTGAACCCTAACCCTAACCCTAACCCTAACCTGAACCCTAACCCTAACCCTACCCCCTAACCGGAACCCGAACACTAACCCCTAACCCTAACCCTAAACCGAACCCGAACCCTAACTCAAACCCGAACCCTAACCCGAAAACGAACCCTAACCCTAACCCGAACCCGAACCCTTACCCTAACCCCAACCCTAACCTTAACCCTAACCCGAACCCTAAACCTAACCCTAACCCGAACCCTAACCCTAACCCGAACCCTAACCCTAACCCTAATCCTAACCCTAACCCTAACATTAAACCCCTAACCCTACCCCGAACCCTAACCCTACCCCCTAACCGGAACCCGAACACTAACCCCTAACCCTAACCCGAACCCGACCCTAAACCTAACCCGAACCCTAAACCTAACCCTAACCCGAACCCGAACCCTAACCCTAACCCTAACACGAACCCTAACCCAAACCCGAACCCGAACCCTAACCCGAACCCTAAGCCTAACCCTAACGCGCACCCTAACCCTAACACGAATCCTAACCCTAACCCGAACCCGAACCCTAACCCTAACCCGAACCCGAACCCTAACCCTAACACGAACCTGAACCCTAACCCTAACCCTAAACCTAAACCTAACCCGAACCCGAACCCTAACCCTAACTCGAACCCTAAACCTAACCCTAACCCTAACCATAACCCCAACCCTAATCCTAATCCGAACCCTAACCCTAAACCGAACCCTAACCCTAACCCTAATCCTAACCCTAACCCGAACCCTAACCCGAACCCTACACCTAAACCTAATCCGAACCCTAACCCTAACCCTAACCCTAACCTGAACCCTAACCCTAACCCTAACCCGAACCCGAACCCTAACCCTAACCCGAACCCTAACCCGAACCCGAACCCTAAACCTAACCCGAAGCCTAACCCTAACCCGAACCCAAACCCTAAACCTAAACCTAACGCGAACCCTAACCCTAACCCTAACCCGAACCCTAACCCTAAACCTAACCCGAAACCTAACCCTAACCCTAACCCTAACCCGAATCCTAACCCTAACCCTAACCCGAACCCTAACTCAAACCCGAACCCTAACCCGAAACGGAACCCTAACCCTAACCCGAACCCGAACCCTAACCCTAACCCCAACCCTAAACCTAACCCTAACCCGAACCCTAAACCTAACCCTAACCCTAACCCTAACCCTAACCCGAACCCTAACCCTAACCCTAACCCGAACCCTAAACCTAACCCGAACCCTAACCCTAACCGGAACCCGAACCCTAACCCTAACCCTAACCCTAACCCGACCACTAACCCGAACCCTAACACGAAACCTAACGCTAACCCTAACCCTAACCCTAACCCGAACCTTAATCCTAACGCGAACCCGAACCCTAACACTAACCCGAAACCTAACCCTAACCCGAACCCTAACCCCTAACCCGAACCCAAAACCGTACCCTAACCCAACGCGAACCCTAACCCTACCCCGAACCCGAACCCAAACCATAACCCTCACCCTAACCCGAACCCTAACCCTAACCCTAATCATAACCCAAACCTGAAACCTAACCCTAATCCCAACCCTAACCCTAACCCTAACCCCAACACTAACCCTAACCCGAACCCTAAACCGAACCCTAACCCGAACCTTAACCCTAACCCTAACCCTAACCCTAAGCCTAACCCGAACCCTAACCCTAACCCGAACCCTAAGCCTAACACTAACACGAACCCTAACCCGAACCCTAACCCTAACCCTAACCCGAACCCTAAACCGAACCCTAACCCTAACCCTAACCCGAACCCTAACACGAACCCTAACCGTAACCCTAACCCGAACCCTAACCCTAACACTAACCCAAACCCTAACCCGAACCCTAACACTAACCCTAACCATAACCCTAACCCGAACCCTAACCCTAACCCGAAACCTAACCCTAACCCTAAACCGAACCCGAACCCTAACCCGAACCCTAACCCTAACCCTAATCCGAAACCTAACACTAACCCTAAACTTAACCCTAACCCGAACCGGAACCCTAACCCTAAACCTAACCCAAACCCTAACCCTAACCCTAAACCTAACCCGAACCCTAACCCTAACCCTAACCCAAACCTTAACCCTAAACCGAACCCTAACCCTAACCCTAACCCGAACCCTAACCCTAACCCTAACCTAACCCTAATCCGAACGTTAACCCTAACCCTAACCCTAACCCTAACCCTAACACTAACCCCAAACCCTACCCCGAACCCTAACCCTCAACCTAACGCGAACCCAAACCCTAAAACCTAACCCTTACCCGAACCCGACCCTAAACCTAACCCTAACCCTAACTCTAACCCTAACCCGAACCCGAACCCTAAACCTAACCCGAACCCTAACCCTAACCCTAACCCTAACGCGAACCCTAACCCTAACACGAACCCTAACCCTAACCCGAACCCGAACCCTAACCCTAACCCTAACCCACACCCGAACCCTAACCCTAACCCGAATCCGAACCCTAACCTTAACCCTAACCCTAAACCTAACCCGAACCCGAACCCTAACCCTAATTCGAAACCTAACCCTAACCCTAACCCTAACCATAACCCCAACCCTAACCCTAACCCTAACACTAACCCTAACCCGAACCCTAACCCTAACCCTAACGCTAACCCTAACCCGAACCCGAACCCGAACCCGAACCCTAACCTGAACCCTAACCTGAACCCTAACTTGAACCCTAACCCGAACCATAACCCGAACACTAAACCGAATCCTAACCCGAAACCTTACCCTAACCTTAACCCGAAACCTAACCCGAACACTAACCCTAACCCGAATCCTAACCCTAACCCTAACCCGAACCCTAACCAGAACCCAAACCCTAAACCTAACCCTAACCCTAACCCTAACCCGAAACCTAACCCGAACCCTAACCCGAACCCTAACCGTAACCCTAACCCGAAACCTAACCCTAACCCTAAACCGAACCCTAACCCTAACCCTAACCCGAACCCTAACCCCTAACCCGAACCCGAAACCGTACCCTAACCCGAACCCGAACCCTAACCCTACCCCGAACCCGAACCCAAAACATAACCCTCACCTTAACCCGAACCCAAACCCTAACCCTAAACCTAACCCTAACCCGAACCCTAACCCTAACCCTAACCCTAACCCTAACCCTAACCCTAACCCGAACACTAACGCTAACCCGAACCCTAACCCGAACCCTAACCCGAACCCTAACCCGAACCCTAAACGTAACCCGAACCCTAAACCTAACCCGAACCCTAACCCTAACCCGAACCCTAACCCTAACCCTAACCTGAACCCTAACCCTACCCCTAACCCTAACCCTAACCTGAACCCTAACCCTAACCTTTACCGGAACCCTAACCCTAACCCTAACCCGAACACGAAGCCTCAACCTAAACCTAACCCTAACCCGAACCCTAAACCGAACCCTAACCCGAACCCGAACCCTAACCCTAACCCGAACCCGAAACCTAACCCTAACCCTAACCCGAAACCTAACCCTAACCCGATCCCTAACCCTAACCCTAACCCTAACCCGAGCCCTAAACCTAACCCTACCCCGACCCCTAACCCGAACCCTAACCCGAACCCTAACCCGAACCCTAACCCGAACCCTAAACGTAACCCGAACCCTAAACCTAACCCGAACCCTAACCCTAACCCTAACCCGAACCCTAACCCTAACCCTAACCTAACCCTAATCCGAACGTTAACCCTAACCCTAACCCTAACACTAACCCTAACACTAATCCCTAACCCTACCCCGAACCCTAACCCTCAACCTAACGCGAACCCGAACCCTAAACCCTAACCCTAACCCGAACCCGACCCTAAACCTAACCCTATCCCTAACCCTAACCCTAACTGAACCCGAACCCTAAACCTAAACCTAACCCTAACCCTAACACTAACCTTAACCCTAACCGTAACGCGAACCCTAACCCTAACACGAACCCTAACCCTAACCCGAACCCGAACCCTAACGTGAACCCTAACCCGAACCCTAACCTGAACCCTAACGTGAACCCTAACCCGAACCATAACCCGAACCCTAAACCGAACCCTAACCCGAAACCTTACCCTAACCTTAACCCGAAACCTAGCCCGAACCCTAACCCTAACACGAACCCTAACCCTAACCCTAACCCGAACCCTAACCAGAACCCAAACCCTAAACCTAACCCTAACCCTAACCCTAACCCGAAACCTAACCCGAACCCTAACCCGAACCCTAACCTTAACCCTAACCCGAACCCTAACCCTAACCCTAAACAGAACCCTAACCCTAACCCTAACCCGAACCCTAACCCCTAACCCGAACCCGAACCCGTACCCTAACCCGAACCCGAACCCTAAACCTACCCCGAACCCGAACCCAAACCATAACCCTCACCTTAACCCGAACACAAACCCTAACCCTAAACCTAACCCTAACCCGAACCCGAACACTAACGCTAACCCGAACCCTAACCCGAACCCTAACCCGAACCCTAACCCGAACCCTAAACGTAACCCGAAACCTAACCCTAACCCGAACCCTAACCCTAACCCGAACCCTAACCCTAACCCTAACCTGAACCCTAACCCAACCCCTAACCCTAACCCTAACCCGAACCCTAACCCTAACCTTTACCGGAACCCTAACCCTAACCCTAACCCGAACACGAACCCTCAACCTAAACCTAACCCTAACCCGAACCCTAACCCGAACCCTAACCCGAACCCGAACCCTAACCCTATCCCGAACCCAAACCCTAACCCTAACCCTAACCCGAAACCTAACCCTAACCCGATCCCTAACCCTAACCCTAACCCTAACCCGAGCCCTAACCCTAACCCTACACCGACCACTAACCCGAACCCTAACACGAAACCTAACACTAACCCTAACCCTAAACCTAACCCGAACCTTAATCCTAACCTGAACCCGAACCCTAACACTAACCCAAACCCTAACCCTAACCCGAACCCTAACCCGAACCCGAAACCTAACCCTAACACTAACCCGAACCCTAACACTAACCCTAACCCGAAGCCGAACCCTAACCCGAACCCTAAACCTAACCCGAACCCGAACACGAACCCTAACCCTAACCCGAACCCTAACCCTAACACTAACCCGAACCCTAACCCTAAACCTAACCCGAAACCTAACCCTAACCCTAACCCGAACCCTAAACCTAACCCGAACCCTAACCCTAACCCAAACCCGAACCCGAACCCTAACCCTAACCCGAACCCTAACCCTAACCCTAACCCGAAACCTAACCCTAACCCTAACCCTAACCCGAACCCCTAACTCTAACCCGAACCATAACCCCAACCCGAACCCTAACCCAAACCCTAACCCGAACCCTAACCCTAAACCTAACCCTAACTCGAACCCTAACCCGAACCCTAACCCTAAACCTAACCCTAACCCGAACCCTAACCAGAACTCTAACCCGACCCTAACCCTAACCCCTAACCCTAACCCTAACCCGAACCCGAACCCTAACCCGAACCCTAACCCTAAACCTAAACCGAACCCTAACCCTAACCATAACCCTAAACCTAACCCTAACCCGAACCCTAACACTAACCCTAACCCGATCTCTAACCCTAACCCTAACCCGAACCCGAACCCTAACCTTAACCCTAAAAAAAACCCTAACCCTAACCCTAACTATAACCCTAACCCGAACCCTAACCCTAACCCGAAACCTAACACTAACCTAACCCTAACTCTAACCCGAACCCGAACCCTAACCCTAAACCTAACCCTAACCCTAACCCTAACCCTAACCCTAAACTGAACCGTAACCCTTACCTGAACCCTAACCCGAGCCCTAACCCGAACCCTAACCCGAACCATAACCCGAACCCTAAACCGAACCCTAACCCGAACCCTAACCCTAACCCTAACCCGAACCCTAACCCTAACCCTAACCCTAACCCGAACCCTAACCCTAACCCTAAACCGAACCCTAACCAGAACCCTAACCCTAACACTAACCCGAACCCTAACCCTAACCCGAACCCTAACCCTAACCCTAACCCGATCTCAAACCCTAACACTAACCCTAACCCGAACCCTAACCTTAACCCTAAACAAAACCCTAAACCTAACCCTAACAATAACCCTAACCCGATCCGTAACCCTAACCCGAACCCTAACACTAACCTAACCCTAACCCTAACCCGAACCCGAACCCTAACCCTAAACCTAACCCTAACCCTAACCCTAACCCGAACCCTAACCCTAAACTGAATCCTAACCCTAACCCGAACCCTAACCCGAACCCTAACCCGAACCATAACCCGAACCCTAAACCGAACCCTAACCCGAACCCTAACCCTAACCCTAACCCGAACCCTAACCCGAACCCTAACCCTAATCCTAACCCGAACCCTAACCCTAACCCTAACCCGAACCCTAACCAGAACCCTAACCCTAACCCTAACCCTACCCCTAACCCGAAAACTAACCCTAACCCTAACCCGAACCCTAACCCCTAACCCGAACTCGAACCCGTACCCTAACCCGAACCCGAACCCTAACCCTACCCCGAAACCGAACCCAAACCATAACCCTCACCCTAACCCGAACCCTAACACTAACCCTAACCCTAACCCGAACCCTAACCCTAACCATAACCTTAACCCTAACCCGAACACTAACCCTAAACCGAACCCTAACCCGAACCCTAACCCGAACACTAACCCTAACCCTAACCCTAACCCGACCCTCACCCTAACCCCTAACCCGAACCCTAACCCTAACCCGAAACCTAACCCTAACCTGAACATTAACCCTAACCCTAACCCTGACCCGAACCCGAACCCTAACCCGAACCCTAACCCTAACCCTAAACCGAACCCTAACTCTAACCCGAACCCTAACCCGAACCCTAACCCGAACCCTAACTCTAACCCTAACCTTAACCCTAACCCGAACCCTAACACTACCCTAACCCTAAACCTAACCCTAACCCTAACCCGAACCCTAACCCGAACCCTAACCCGAACCCTCACCCGAACCCTAACTCTAACCCTAACCCTAACCCTAACCCGAACCCTAATCCTAACCCCTAAACCTAACCCTAACCCTAACCCTAACCCGAACCCTAACCCTAACCCCTAACACTAACCCTAACCCTAACCCTAAACCGAACCCTAACCCTAACCCTATCCCTAACCCTAAACCTAACCCGAACCCGAACCCTAACCCGAACCCTACACCTAACCATACTCCGAACCCTAAACCTAACCCTAACCCTAACCCTAACCCTAAACCTAACCCGAAACTGAACCCTAACCCTAACCCTAACCCAAACCCGAACCCTAAACCTAACCCGATCCCTAACCCTAACCCGAACCCTAAACCTAACCCGAAGCCTAACCCTAACCCGAACCCGAACCCTAACCCTAAACCTAACCCGAACCCTAACCGTAACCCTAACCCGAAACCTAACCTAAAGCTAACCCGAAACCTAACCCTAACCCTAACCCGAACCTAACCCTATCCCGAACACTAAAACTAAACCGAACCCGAACCCGAACCCTAAACCTAACCCGAAACCTAACCCTAAACCTAACCCTAACCCGAACCCTAACTCAAACCCGAACCCTAACCCGAACCCGAACACGAACTCTAACCCTAACCCTAACCCGAACCCCAACGCTAACCCTAACCCTAACCCTAACCCCTAACCCTAACCCGAACCCTAACCCTAACCCGAACCCTAAACCTAACCCTAACCCGAACCCTAACCCGAACCTGACCCTAACCCTAACCCTAACCCTAACCCTAACCCCAACACTAATCCTAACCCGAACCCTAACCCGAACCCTAACCCGAACCCTAACCCTAACCCTAACCCGAACCCTAACCCTAACCCTAACCCGAACCCTAACACTAACCCGAACCCTAACCGTAACCAGAACACGAAACCTAACCCTAACCCTAAACCTAACCCGAACCCTAAACCGAACCCTAACCCGAACCCGAACCCGAACCCTAACCCGAACCCTAACACGAACCCTAACACTAACCCTAACCCGAACACTAACCCTAACACTAACCCGAACCCTAACCCGAAACCTAACCCTAACTCTAACCATAACCCTAACCCGAACCCTAACCCTAACCCTAACCCGAACCCTAATCCTAACCCTAAACCGAACCCGAACCCTAACCCGAACCCTAACCCTAACCCTAATCCGAACCCTAACACTAACCCTAACCTTAACCCTAACCCGAACCGGAACCCTAACCCTAAACCTAACCCGAACCCTAACCCTAACCCTAACCCGAACCTTAACCCTAAACCGAACCCTAACCCTAATCCTAACCCTAACCCCAACCCTAACCCTCACCCTAACCTGACCCTAATCCGAACCCTAACCCTAACCCTAATCCTAACCCTAACCCTAACATTAAACCCCTAACCCTACCCCGAACTCTAACCCTAACCCTAACCCGAACCCGAACACTAACCCCTAACCCTAACCCGAACCCGACCCTAAACCTAACCCGAACCCTAACCCTAACCCTAACCCGAACCCGAACCCTAACCCTAACCCTAACCCGAACCCTAACCCGAACCCTAACCCTAAACCTAAACCGAACCCTAACCCTAACCATAACCCTAAACCTAACCCTAACCCGAACCCTAACACTAACCCTAACCCGATCTCTAACCCTAACCCTAACCCGAACCCGAACCCTAACCTTAACCCTAAAAAAAACCCTAACCCTAACCATAACCATAACCCTAACCCGAACCCTAACCCTAACCCGAAACCTAACACTAAACTAACCCTAAGCCTAACCCGAACCGAACCCTAACCCTAAACCTAACCCTAACCCTAACCCTAACCCTAACCCTAAACTGAACCATAACCCTTACCTGAACCCTAAACCGAACCCTAACCCGATCCCTAACCCGAACCATAACCCGAACCCTAAACCGAACCCTAACCCGAACCCTAACCCTAACCCTAACCAAACCCTAACCCTAACCCTAACCCTAACACTAACCCTAAACAGAACCCTAACCAGAACCCTAAACCTAACACTAACCCGAACCCTAACCCTAACCCGAACCCTAACTCTAACCCTAACCCGATCTCTAACCCTAACCCTAACCCTAACCCGAACCCTAACCTTAACCCTAAACAAAACCCTAAACCTAACCCTAACCCTAACCCTAACCCGATCCCTAACCCTAACCCGAACCCTAACACTAACCTAACCCTAACCCTAACCCGAACCCGAACCCTAACCCTAAACCTAACCCTAACCCTAACCCTAACCCTAACCCTAACCCGAACACTAACGCTAACCCGAACCCTAACCCGAACCCTAACCCGAACCCTAACCCGAACCCTAAAAGTAACCCGAACCCTAACCCTAACCCGAAACCTAACCCTAACCCGAACCCTAACCCTAACCCTAACCTGAACCCTAACCCTACCCCTAACCCTAACCCTAACACGAACCCTAACCCTAACCTTTACCGGAACCCTAACCCTAACCCTAACCCGAACACGAACCCTCAACCTAAACCTAACCCTAACCCGAACCCTAACCCGAACCCTAACCCGAACCCGAACCCTAACCCTAACCCGAACCCGAACACTAACCCTAACCCTAACCCGAAACCTAACCCTAACCCGATCCCTAACCCTAACCCTAACCCTAACCCGAGCCCTAACCCTAACCCTACCCCGACCCCTAACCCGAACCCTAACACGAAACCTAACACGAACCCTAACCCTAACCCTAACCCGAACCTTAATTCTAACCTGAACCAGAACCCTAACACTAACCCGAAACCTAACCCTAACCCGAACCCTAACCCGAACCCGAACCCTAACCCTAACCCTAACCCGAACCCTAACACTAACCCTAACCCGAAGCCACCCTTAACCCGAAACCTAAACCTAACCCGAACCCGAACACGAACCCTAACCCTAACCCGAACCCTAACCCTAACACTAACCCTTACCCGAACCCTAACCCAAACCCGAACCCTAACTCGAACCCTAACCCTAACCCTAACCCGAACCCGAACCCTAAACCTAACCCTTACCCTAACTCTAACCCTAACCCGAAACATAACCCTAACCCTAACCCGAACCCGAACCCTAACCCTAACCCGAACCCTAACCCTAACCCTAACCCGAACCCTAACCCTAAACCTAACCCGAAACCTAACCCTAACCCTAACCCGAACCCTAAACCTAACCCGAACCCTAACCCTAACCCAAACCCGAACCCGAACCCTAACCCTAACCCGAACCCTAACCCTAACCCTAAACCGAAACCTAACCCTAACCCTAACCCTAACCCTAACCCGAACCCTAACCCTAACCCTAACCCTAACCCGAACGCCTAACTCTAACCCGAACCATAACCCCAACCCGAACCCTAACCCAAACCCTAACCCGAACCCTAACCCTAACCCTAACCCTAACTCGAACCCTAACCCGAACCCTAACCCTAACCCTAACCCTAACCCGAACCCTAACCAGAACTCTAACCCGACCCTAACCCTAACCCCTAACCCTAACCCTAACCCGAACCCGAACCCTAACCCTAAAACTAAACCGAACCCTAACCCTAATCATAACCCTAAACCTAACCCTAACCCGAACCCTAACAGTAACCCTAACGCGATCTCTAACCCTAACCCTAACCCGAACCCTAACCTTAACCCTAAAAAAAACCCTAACCCTAACCCTAACCATAACCCTAACCCGAACCCTAACCCTAACCCGAAACCTAACACTAAACTAACCCTAACCCTAACCCGAACCCGAACCCTAACCCTAAACCTAACCCTAACCCTAACCCTAACCCTAAACTGAACCGTAACCCTTACCTGAACCCTAACCCGAACCCTAACCCGAACCCTAACCCGAACCATAACCCGAACCCTGAACCGAACCCTAACCCGAACCCTAACCCTAACCCTAACCCGAACCCTAACCCTAACCCTAACCCTAACCCGAACCCTAACCCTAACCCTAAACCGAACCCTAACCAGAACCCTAACCCTAACACTAACCCGAACCCTAACCCTAACCCGATCCCTAACCCTAACCCTAACCCGATCCTTAACCCTAACCCGAACCCTAACACTAACCTAACCCTAACCCTAACCCGAACCCGAACCCTAACCCTAATCCTAACCCTAACCCTAACCCTAAACTGAATCCTAACCCTAACCCGAACCCTAACCCGAACCCTAACCCGAACCCTAACCCGAACCATAAACCGAACCCTAAACCGAACCCTAAACCGAACCCTAACCCTTACCCTAACCCGAAACCTAACCCGAACCCTAACCCTAACGCTAACCCGAACCCTAACCCTAACCGTAACCCGAACCCTAACCAGAACCCTAACCCTAACCCTAACCCTAACCCTAACCCGAAAACTAACCCTAACCCTAACCCGAACCCTAACCCCTAACCCGAACCCGAACCCGTACCCTTACCCGAACCCGAACCCTAACCCTACCCCGAAACCGAACCCAAACCATAACCCTCACCCTAACCCGAACCCTAACACTAACCCTAACCCTAACCCGAACCCTAACCCTAACCCTAACCTTAACCCTAACCCGAACACTAACCCTAAACCGAACCCTAACCCGAACCCTAACCCGAACACTAACCCTAACCCTAACCCTAACCCTAACCCGAACCCTAACCCTAACCCGAACCCTAACCCTAACCCTAACCCGAACCCTAACCCTAAACCTAACCCTAACCCTAACCCGAACCCTAACCCGAACCCTAAACCGAACCCTAACCCTAACCCTAACCCGAACCCTAACACGAACCCTAACCCTAACCCTAACCCGAACCCTAATCCTAACCCTAACCCGAACCCTAACCTGAAACCTAACACTAACCCTAACCGTAACCCTAACCCGAACCCTAAACCTAACCCTAACCCGAACCCTAACCCTAACCCTAAACCGAACCCGAACCCTAACCTGAACCCTAACCCTAACCCTAATCCGAACCCTAACAATAAACCTAACCTTAACCCTAACACGAACCGGAACCTTAACCCTAAACCTAACCCGAACCCTAACCCGAAACCGAACCCGAACCCTAACACTAACCCTAACCCGAACCCTAACCCGAACCCGAACCCTAACCCAAACCCTAACCCGAACCCTAACACTAACCCTAACCCGAAGCCGAACACTAACCCGAACCCTAAACCTAACCCGAACCCGAACACGAACGCTAAACCTAACCCGAACCCTAACCCTAACACTAACCCTTACCCGAACCCTAACCCAAACCCGAACCCTAAACCGAACCCTAAACTTAACCCTAACCCGAGCCCGAACCCTAACCCTAACCCTTACCCTAACTCTAACCCTAACCCGAACCATAACACTAACCCCTAAACCCTAACCCTAAACCTAACCCTAACCCTTACCCGTACCCTAACCCTAACCCTAACCGTAACCCTAACCCTAACCCGTACCCTAACCCTAACCCTAACCCGTACACTAACCCTAACCCTAATCCTAACCCTAACCCTAACCCGTATATTAACCCTAACACTAACCCGAACCCTAACCCTAACCCGAAACCGAACCCTAACCCTAACCCCAACCCTAACCCTAACCCTAACCCGAACCCTAAACCTAACCCTAACCCGAAACCTAAACCTAACCCGAACCCTAACCCTAATCCTAACCCTAACCCAAACCCTAACCCTAACCCTAACCCGAACCCTAACCCTAACCCGAAACCTAACCCTAACCCTAACCCTAACACTAACCCGAACCCTAACCCTAACCCTAACCCTAACCCGAACCCCTAACTCTAACCCGAACCATAACCCCAACCCGAACCCTAACCCAAACCCTAACCCGAACCCTAACCCTAAACCTAAACCTAACTCGAACCCTAACCCGAAACATAACCCTAACCCTAACCCTAAACCGAACCCTAACTAGAACTCTAACCCGACCCTAACCCTAACCCCTAACCCTAACCCTAACCCGAACCCGAAACCTAACCCGAACCCTAACCCTAAACCTAACCCGAAACCTACCCTAACCCTAACCCGAACCCTAACCCATAACCCGAACCCGAACACGTACCCTAACCCGAACTCGAACCCTAACCCTACCCCGAACCCGAACCCAAACCATAACCCTCACCCTAACCCGAACCCTAACCCTAACCCTAACCCTAACCCTAACCCGAACCCTATCCCTAACCCTAAACTTAACCCTAACCCGAACACTAACCCTAAACCGAACCCTAACCCGAACCCTAACCCGAACACTAACCCTAACACTAACCCTAACCCTAACCCGATCCCGAACCCTAACCCGAACCCTAACCTTAACCCTAACCCGAACCCTAACCCTAACCCTAACCTTAACCCGAACCCTAACCCGAACCCTAACCCTAAACCTAAACCGAACCCTAACCCTAACCATAACCCTAAACCTAACCCTAAACCGAACCCTAACCCTAACCCTACCCGATCTCTAACCCTAACCCTAACCCTAACCCGAACCCTAACCTTAACCCTAAACAAAACCCTAAACCTAACCCTAACCCTAACCCTAACCCGAACCCTAACCCTAACCCGAACCCTAACACTAACCTAACCCTAACCCTAACCCGAACCCGAACCCTAACCCTAAACCTAACCCTAACCCTAACCCTAACCCTAACCCTAACCCGAACCCTAACCCTAACACTAACCCCTAAACCTACCCCAACCTAACCCTAACCCTAACCCGAACCCTAACCCGCACCATAACCCGAACCCTAAACCGAACCCTAACCCTAACCCTAACCCGAACCCTAACCAGAACCCTAAACCTAACCCTAACCCTAACTCTAACCCGAAACCTAACCCTAACCCTAACCCGAACACTAACCCCTAACCCGAACCCGAACCCTAACCCTAACCCTAACCCTAACCCGAACCCTAACCCGAACCCTAACCCGAACCCTAAACCTAACCCGAACCCTAACCCTAACCCTAACCCGAACCCTAACCCGAACCCTAACCCTAACCCTAACCCGAACCCTAACCCGAACCCTAACCCGAACCCTAACCCTAACCCTAACCCGAACCCTAACACGAACCCTAACCCTAACCCTAACCCGAACCCTAATCCTAACCCTAACCCGAACCCTAAACCGAACCCTAACACTAACCCGAACCGTAACCCTAACCCGAACCCTAACCCTAACCCTAACCCGAACCCTAACCCTAACCCTAAACCGAACCCGAACCCTAACCCGAACCCTAACCCTAACCCTAATCCGAACCCTATAACTAAACCTAACCTTAACCCTAACACGAACCGGAATCTTAACACTAAACCTAACCCGAACCCTAACCCTAACCCTAACCCTAACCCTAACCCGAACCCTAACCTTAACCCTAACCCTAACCCTAACCCGAACCTTAACCCGACCCTAAACCTAATCCTAACCAGAACCCTAACCCTAACCCTAACCCTAACCCTAACCTAACCCTAATCCGAACCCTAACCCTAACCCTAACCCTAACCCGAACCCTATCCCTAACACTAACCCCTAAACCTACCCCAACCCTAAACCTAACCCTAACCCGAACCCGAACCCTAAAGCTAACCCGAACCCGAACACGAAACCTAACCCTAACCCGAACCCTAAACCTAACCCTAACCCGAACCCTAACCCAAACCCGAACCCTAGCCCGAACCCTAACCCTAACCCTAACCCGATCCTGAACCCTAATCCTAACCATTACCCTAACCCTAAACCTAACCCGAACCCTAAACCTAACCCTAACCCGAACCCTAACCCGAACCGTAAACCTAACCCTAATCCGAATCCTAACCCTAACCCTAACCCGAACCCTAACCCGAACGCTAACCCTAACCATAACACGAACACTAAACCTAACCCGAACCCTAACCCTAACCCGAACCCGAAACCTAACCCTAACCCTAACCCGAACCATAACCCTAACCCTAACCCGAACCCTATCCCTAACCCTAACCCTACCCGAACCGGAGCCCTAACCCTATCCCGAACCCTAACCCTTACCCGAACCCAAAACCTAACCCGAACCCTAACCCTAACCCTAAACCTAACCCTAACCCTAACCTCTAACCCTAATTCTAACCCTAACCCTAAAACCTAACCCTAAACCGAACCCTAACCCTAAACCTAACCCTAACTCGAACCCTAACCCTAAACCTAACCCTAACCCTAACCCTAACCCTAACCCTAACCCGAACCCTAACCCGAACCCTAACCCTAAACCTAACCCTAACCCTAACCCTAACCCGAACACTAACCCTAACCCTAAACCGAACCCGAACCCTAACCCGAACCCGAACCCTAACCCGAAACCTAACCCTAACCCGAACCCGAACCCTAACCCTAACCCTAAACCTAACCCTAACCCTAACCCGAACACTAACCCTAAACCTAACTCTAAGCCTAACCCTAACCCTAACCCGAAACCTAACCCTAACCCTAACCCGAACCCTAACCCTAAACCTAACCCGAACCTGAACCCTAAACCTAACCCTAACCCGAACCCGAACCCTAACCCTAACCCGAACCCTAACCTTATCCCGAACCCTAAACCTAACCTGAACCCAAACCCTAACCCTAACCCGAACCCGAACCCTATCCCTAACCCTACCCCGAACCCTAACCCAAACCTGAACCATAACCCGAACCCTAACCCTAACCCTAAACCGAACCCTAAACCTAACCCTAACCCTAACCCGAACCCTAACCCTAACCCGAACCCTAAACCTAACCCGAACACGAACCCGAACCCTAACCCTAACCCGAAACCTAACCCTAACCCTAACCCGAACCCGAACCCTAACCCAAACCTGAACCATAACCCGAACCCGAACCCTAACCCTAACCCGAACCCGAACACTAACCCTAACCCCAACCCTAACCCTAAGCCTAACCCGAACCCTAAACCTAACCCTAACCCGAACCCTAAAACTAACCCGAACCCTAACCCTAACCCTAACCCGAATCCTAACCCTAACCCTAACCCGAACCCTAACCCGAACCCTAACCCTAATCCTAAACCTAACCCAAACCCTAACCCTAACCCTAACCCGAACCCTAACCCTAACCCTAACCCGAACCCTAACCTTAACCCTAACCCTAAACCTAACCCTAACCCGAACCCTAACCCTAACCCTAACCCTAACCCTTACCCCTAACCCTAACCCGAAACCTAACCCTAACCCGAACACTAACCCTAACCCTAACCCGAATCCTAACCCTAACCCTAACCCTAACCCTAACTCGAATCTTAACCCGAACCCTAACCCTAACCCTAACCGTAACCCGAACCCTAACCCGAACTCTAACCCGACCCTAACCCTAACCCCTAACCCTAACCCTAACCCGAACCCGAACCCTAACCCGAACCCTAACCCTAACCCTAAACCGAACCCTAAACCTAACCATAACCCTAAACCTAACCCTAACCCGAACCCTTTCCCTAACCCTAACCCGATCTCTAACCATAACCCTAACCCTAACCCGAACCCTAAGCTTAACCCTAAACAAAATCCTAACCCTAATCCTAACCCGAACCCGAAACCTAACCCGAACCCTAACCCTAACCCTAACCCGTCCCCTAACACGAACCCTAATACGAACCCTAACACTAACCCTAACCCTATCCCTAACCCGAAACTTAATCCTAACCCGAACCCGAACCCTAACACTAACCCGAACCCTAACCCTAACCCGAACCCTAATGCTAACCCGAACCCTAAACCTAACCCTAACCCGAACCCGAACCCGAACCCTAAACCTAACCCTAACCCGAACCCTAACCCGGACCCGAACCCTAACCCTAACCCTAACCCGAACCCTAACCCTAACCCTAACCCGAACCCTACCACTAACCCGAACCTTAAAGCTAACCCGAACCCGAACACGAACCCTAACCCTAACCCGAACCCTAACCCTAACCATAACACTTACCCGAACCCTAACCCAAACCCGAACCCTAACCCGAACCCGAACCCTAACCCTAAACCTTACCCTAACCCTAAACCTAACCCGAACCCTAAACCTAACCCTAACCCGAACCCTAACCCGAAACCTAACCCTAAACCTAACCCGAATCCTAACCCTAACCCTAACTGGAACCCTAACCCGAACCCTAACCCTAACCCTAACCCTAACCCGAACCCTAACCCTAACCCTAACCGGAACCCTAACCCTAAACCTAACCCGATCCCTAACGCTAACCCTAACCCTAACCCTAACCTGTACCATAACCCTAACCCTAACCCGAACCCTATCCCTAACCGTAACCCTAACCCGAACCCGAACCCTAACACTAACCCGAACCCTAACCCGAACCCAAAACATAACCCGAACCCTAACCCTAACCCTAACCCTAAACCTAACCCCTAACCCTAACCCTAACCCTAACCCTAAAACCTAACCCTAACCCGAATCCTAACCCTAACCCTAACCCTAACCCTAACCCGAACCCTAACCCTAAACCTAACCCTAACCCTAACACTAACCCTAACCCTAACCCGAACCCTAACCCGAACCCTAACCCTAACCCTAACCCTAAACCTAACCCGAACCCGAACCCTAACCCTAACCCTAAACCGAACCCGAACCCTAACCCGAACCCGAACCCTAACCCGAAACCTAACCATAACCCTACCCCGAACACTAACACTAACCCTAACCCTAACCCTCACCCGAACCCTAACCCTAAACCTAACCATAACCCTAACCCTAACCCTAACCCGAACCCTAACCCTAACCCTAAACTGAACACTAACCCTAACCCTACCTGAACCCTACCCTAAACCTAACCCGAACCTGAACCCTAACCCTAACCCTAACCCGAAACCTAACACGAACCCGAACCCTAACCCTAACCCTAACCCGAACCCTAACCCTAACCCAAACCCGAACCCTAAACCTAACCCTAAACCGAAACCTAACCCTAACCCTAACCCTAACCCTAACCCTAACCCTAACCCGAACCCTAACCCTAACCCTAACCCTAACCCTAAACCTAACCCTAACCCTAACCTGAACACTAACCCTAACCCTAACCTGAACCCTACCCTAAACCTAACCCGAACCTGAACCCTAACCCTAACCCGAAACCTAACCCGAACCCGAACCCTAAATCTAACCCTAACCCGAACCCTAACCCTAACCCTAACCCGAACCCTAAAACTAACCCTAACCCGAAACCTAACCCTAACCCTAACCCGAACCCTAACCCTAACCCGAACCCTAACACTAACCCGAACCCGAACCCGAACCCTAACCCTAACCCGAACCCTAACCCTAACCCTAACCCTAACCCGAACCCTAACACAACCTGAACCCTAAACCGAACCCGATCCCTAACCCTAACCCGAACCCGAACTCTAACCCTAACCCCAACCCTAACCCTAAGACTAACCCGAACCCTAAACCTAACCCTAACCCGAACCCTAACCCTAACCCGAACCCTAACCCTAACCCTAACCCGAATCCTAACCCTAAACCTAACCCGAACCCTAACCCAAACCCTAACCCTAATCCTAACCCTAACACAAACCCTAACCCTAACCCTAACCCGAAAACTAACCCTAACCCTAAACTGAACCCTAACCCTAACCCTAACCCTACCCCTAACCCTAACCCAAATCCTAACCCTAACCCTAACCCTAACCCCTAACCCTAACCCGAACCCTAACCGTAACCCTAACCCGAACCCTAACCCTAACCCCAACCCGAACCCTAACCCTAACCCGAACCCTAACCCTAACCCTAACCCGAACTCTAACCCAAACCTGAACCCTAACCCGAACCCGAACCCTAACCCTAACCCCAACCCTAACCCTAACACTAACCGAACCGTAAACCTAACCCTAACCCGAACCCTAAACCTAACCCGAACCCTAACCCTAACCCTAACCCTAACCCCTAACCCTAACCCTAACCCTACCCTAACCCTAACCCTAACCCCTAACCCTAACCCGAACCCTAACCCTAACCCGAACCCTAAACCTAACCCTAACCCTAACCCTAACACTAACCCTAACCCTAACCCTAACTCGAACCTTAACCCGAACCCTAACCCTAACCCTAACCGTAACCCGAACCCTAAGCCGAACTCTAACCCGACCCTATCGCTAACCCCTAACCCTAACCCTAACCCGAACCCGAACCCTAACCCGAAACCTAAACCTAACCCTAAACCGAACCTTAACCCTAAACATAACACTAAACCTAACCCTAACCCGAACCCTTTCCCTAACCCTAACCCGATCTCTAACCATAACCCTAACCCTAACCCGAACCCTAAGCTTAACCCTAAACAAAACCCTAACCCTAACCCTAACCCTAACCCTAACCCGAACCCGAAACCTAACCCGAACCCTAACCCTAACCCTAACCCGTCCCCTAACCCGAACCCTAACACGAACCCTAACTCTAACCCTAACCCTAACCCTAACTCGAACCTTAATCCTAACCCGAACCCGAACCCTAACACTAACCCGAACCCTAACCCTAACCCGAAACCTAACCCTAACCCGAACCCTAAACCTAACCCTATCCCGAACCCGAACCCGAATCCTAATCCTAACCCTAACCCGAACCCTAAACCGAACCCGAACCCTAACCCTAACCCTAACCCGAACCCTAACCCTAAACCTAACCCGATCTCTAACCCTAACCCTAACCCTAACCCTAACCCGAACCATAATCCTAACCCTAACCCGAACCCTAAACCTAACCCTATCCCTAACCCGAACACGAGCCCTAACCCTACCCCGAACCCTAACCCGAACCCTAACCCTAAACCTAACCCTAACCCTAACCCTAACCCTAACCCGAAACCTAACCCTAACCCTAACCCGAACCCTAACCCTAAACCTAACCCGAACCTGAACCCTAACCCTAACCCTAACCCGAACCCTAAACTTAACCCGAACCCTAACCCTATCCCGAACCCTAAACCTAACCCGAACCCAAACCCTAACCCTAACCCGAACCCGAACCCTAACCCTAACCCCACCCCGAACCCTAACCCAAACCTGAACCATAACCCGAACCCTAACCCTAACCCTAAACCGAACCCTAAACCTAACCCTAACCCGAAACCTAACCATAACCCTAACCCGAACCCTAACCCTAACCCGAACCCTAACCCTAACCCGAACACGAACCCGAACCATAACCCTAACCCGAACCCTAACCCTAACCCTAACCCTAACCCGAACCCTAACCCAAACCTGAAACATAACCCGAACCCGAACCCTAACCCTAACCCGAACCTGAACCCTAACCCTAACCCCAACCCTAACCCTAAGCCTAACCCGAACCCTAAACCTAACCCGAACCTTAACCCTAACCCTAACCCGAATCCTAACCCTAACCCTAACCCGAATCCTAACCCTAACCCTAACCCGAACCCTAACCCGAACCCTAACCCTAATCCTAAACCTAACCCAAACCCTAACCCTAACCCTAACCCGAAACCTAACCCTAATCCTAACCCGAACCCTAACCCTAACCCTAACCCTAAACCTAACCCTAACCCGAACCCTAACCCTAACCCTAACCCTAACCGTAACCCTAACCCCTAACCCTAACCCGAACCCTAACCCTAACCCGAACACTAACCCTAACCCTAACCCGAACCCTAACCCTAACCCTAACCCTAACCCTAACTCGAATCTTAACCCGAACCCTAACCCTAACCCTAACCGTAACCCGAACCCTAACCCGAACTCTAACCCGACCCTAACCCTAACCCCTAACCCTAACCCTAACCCGAACCCGAACCCTAACCCGAACCCTAACCCTAACCCTAACCCGAACCCGAAACCTAACCCGAACCCTAACCCTAACCCTAACCCGTCCCCTAACACGAACCCTAATACGAACCCTAACACTAACCCTAACCCTATCCCTAACCCGAACCTTAATCCTAACCCGAACCCGAACCCTAACACTAACCCGAACCCTAACCCTAACCCGAACCCTAACGCTAACCCGAACCCTAAACCTAACCCTAACCCGAACCCGAACCCGAACCCTAACCCTAACCCTAACCCGAACCCTAACCCGAACCCGAACCCTAACCCTAACCCTAACCCGAACCCTAAAACTAACCCGAACCCTAAACCTAACCCGAACCCGAACACGAACCCTAACCCTAACCCGAACCCTAACCCTAAACATAACCCTTACCCGAACCCTAACCCAAAACCGAACCCGAACCCGAACCCGAACCCTAAACCTAACCCTAACCCGAACCCTAACCCGAACCCTAACCCTAACCCTAACCCGAATCCTAACCCTAACCCTAACCCGAACCCTAACCCGAACCCTAACCCTAACCCTAACCCTAACCCGAACCGTAACCCTAACCGGAACCCTAACCCTAAACCTAACCCGATCCCTAACGCTAACCCTAACC
>JAVLSZ010000015.1:1135000-1160000 GCA_032313775.1 Urocyon cinereoargenteus | reverse complement strand
CGAACCCTAACCCGAACACTAACTCTAACCCTAACCCTAAACCTAACCCGAACCCTAACCCTAAACCTAACCCTAACTCTAACCCGAACCCTAACCCTAACCCTAACCAGAACCCTAACCCTAAACCTAACCCAAAGCCGAACCCTAACCCCTTAACCGAAACCTAACCCTAACCCTAACCCTAACACAAACCCTAACCCGAACCCTAACCCTAACCCTAACCCAAACCCGAACCCTAACCCGAACTCTAACCCGACCCTTACCCTAACCCCTAACCCTAAACCTAACCCGAACCCGAACCCTAACCCGAACCCTAACCCTAACCCTAAACCGAACCCTAAACCTAACCCTAACACTAACCCTAACCCGAAACCTAAACCTAACCCGAATCCTAACCCTAACCCTAACCCGAACCCTAACACTAACCCTAACCCTAACCCTAACCCTAACCCGAACCCTAACTCTAACCCTAAACCTAACCCTAACCCGAACCCTAAACCTAACCCTAACCCGAACCTTAATCCTAACCCGAACCCGAACCCTAACACTAACCCGAAACCTAACCCTAACCCGAACCCTAACCCCTAACCCGAACCCAAAACCGTACCCTAACCCGAACCCGAACCCTAACCCTACCCCGAACCCGAACCCAAACCATAACCCTCACCCTAACCCGAACCCTAACCCTAACCCTAATCATAACCCAAACCTGAAACCTAACCCTAATCCCAACCCTAACCCTAACCCTAACCCCAACACTAACCCTAACCCGAACCCTAAACCGAACCCTAACCCGAACCCTAACCCTAACCCTAAACCTAACCCTAAGCCTAACCCGAACCCTAACCCTAACCCGAACCCTAAGCCTAACCCTAACACGAACCCTAACCCGAACCCTAACCCTAACCCTAACCCGAACCCTAACCCGAACCCTAACCCTAACCCTAACCCGAACCCTAACACGAACCCTAACCGTAACCCTAACCCGAACCCTAAACCTAACACTAACCCAAACCCTAACCCGAACCCTAACACTAACCCTAACCATAACCCTAACCCGAACCCTAACCCTAACCCGAAACCTAACCCTAACCCTAAACCGAACCCGAACCCTAACCCGAACCCTAACCCTAACCCTAACACGAACCCTAACCCTAACCCTAAACCGAACCCGAACCCTAACCCGAACCTTAACCCTAACCCTAATCCGAACCCTAACACTAACCCTAACCTTAACCCTAACCCGAACCGGAACCCTAACCCTAAACCTAACCCAAACCCTAACCCTAACCCTAACCTTAACCCGAACCCTAATCCTAACCCTAACCCGAACCTTAACCCTAAACCGAACCCTAACCCTAACCCTAACCCCAACACTAACCCTAACCCTAACCTGACCCTAATCCGAACCCTAACCCTAACCCTAATCCTAACCCTAACCCTAACATTAAACCCCTAACCCTACCCCGAACTCTAACCCTACCACCTAAACGGAACCCGAACACTAACCCCTAACCCTAACCCGAACCCGACCCTAAACCTAACCCGAACCTTAAACCTAACCCTAACCCGAACCCGAACCCTAACCCTAACCCTAACACGAACACTAACCCTAACCCGAACCCGAACCCTAACCCGAACCCTAAGCCTAACCCTAACGCGCACCCTAACCCTAACACGAATCCTAACCCTAACCCGAACCAGAACCCTAACCCTAACCCTAACCCGAACCCGACCCTAACCCTAACACAAACCTGAACCCTAACCCTAACCCTAAACCTAAACCTAACCCGAACCCGAACCCTAACCCTAACTCGAACCCTAACCCTAACCCTAACCCTAACCATAACCCCAACCCTAATCCTAATCCGAACCCTAACCCTAAACCGAACCCTAACCCTAACCCTAATCCTAACACTAACCCGAACCCTAACCCGAACCCTACACCTAAACCTAATCCGAAACCAAACCCGAACCCGAACCCTAACCCGAACCCTAAGCCTAACCCTAACGCGCACCCTAACCCTAACACGAATCCTAACCCTAACCCGAACCCGAACCCTAACCCTAACCCTAACCCGAACCCGACCCTAACCCTAACACGAACCTGAACCCTAACCCTAACCCTAACCCTAAACTGAACCCTAACCCTAACCCTACCCCCTAACCGGAACCCGAACACTAACCCCTAACCCTAACCCTAAACCGAACCCGAACCCTAACTCAAACCCGAACCCTAACCCGAAAACGAACCCTAACCCTAACCCGAACCCGAACCCTTACCCTAACCCCAACCCTAACCTTAACCCTAACCCGAACCCTAAACCTAACCCTAACCCGAACCCTAACCCTAACCCGAACCCTAACCCTAACCCTAATCCTAACCCTAACCCTAACATTAAACCCCTAACCCTACCCCGAACCCTAACCCTACCCCCTAACCGGAACCCGAACACTAACCCCTAACCCTAACCCGAACCCGACCCTAAACCTAACCCGAACCCTAAACCTAACCCTAACCCGAACCCGAACCCTAACCCTAACCCTAACACGAACCCTAACCCAAACCCGAACCCGAACCCTAACCCGAACCCTAAGCCTAACCCTAACGCGCACCCTAACCCTAACACGAATCCTAACCCTAACCCGAACCCGAACCCTAACCCTAACCCTAACCCGAACCCGAACCCTAACCCTAACACGAACCTGAACCCTAACCCTAACCCTAAACCTAAACCTAACCCGAACCCGAACCCTAACCCTAACTCGAACCCTAAACCTAACCCTAACCCTAACCATAACCCCAACCCTAATCCTAATCCGAACCCTAACCCTAAACCGAACCCTAACCCTAACCCTAATCCTAACCCTAACCCGAACCCTAACCCGAACCCTACACCTAAACCTAATCCGAACCCTAACCCTAACCCTAACCCTAACCTGAACCCTAACCCTAACCCTAACCCGAACCCGAACCCTAACCCTAACCCGAACCCTAACCCGAACCCGAACCCTAAACCTAACCCGAAGCCTAACCCTAACCCGAACCCAAACCCTAAACCTAAACCTAACGCGAACCCTAACCCTAACCCTAACCCGAACCCTAACCCTAAACCTAACCCGAAACCTAACCCTAACCCTAACCCTAACCCGAATCCTAACCCTAACCCTAACCCGAACCCTAACTCAAACCCGAACCCTAACCCGAAACGGAACCCTAACCCTAACCCGAACCCGAACCCTAACCCTAACCCCAACCCTAAACCTAACCCTAACCCGAACCCTAAACCTAACCCTAACCCTAACCCTAACCCTAACCCGAACCCTAACCCTAACCCTAACCCGAACCCTAAACCTAACCCGAACCCTAACCCTAACCGGAACCCGAACCCTAACCCTAACCCTAACCCTAACCCGACCACTAACCCGAACCCTAACACGAAACCTAACGCTAACCCTAACCCTAACCCTAACCCGAACCTTAATCCTAACGCGAACCCGAACCCTAACACTAACCCGAAACCTAACCCTAACCCGAACCCTAACCCCTAACCCGAACCCAAAACCGTACCCTAACCCAACGCGAACCCTAACCCTACCCCGAACCCGAACCCAAACCATAACCCTCACCCTAACCCGAACCCTAACCCTAACCCTAATCATAACCCAAACCTGAAACCTAACCCTAATCCCAACCCTAACCCTAACCCTAACCCCAACACTAACCCTAACCCGAACCCTAAACCGAACCCTAACCCGAACCCTAACCCTAACCCTAACCCTAACCCTAAGCCTAACCCGAACCCTAACCCTAACCCGAACCCTAAGCCTAACACTAACACGAACCCTAACCCGAACCCTAACCCTAACCCTAACCCGAACCCTAAACCGAACCCTAACCCTAACCCTAACCCGAACCCTAACACGAACCCTAACCGTAACCCTAACCCGAACCCTAACCCTAACACTAACCCAAACCCTAACCCGAACCCTAACACTAACCCTAACCATAACCCTAACCCGAACCCTAACCCTAACCCGAAACCTAACCCTAACCCTAAACCGAACCCGAACCCTAACCCGAACCCTAACCCTAACCCTAATCCGAAACCTAACACTAACCCTAAACTTAACCCTAACCCGAACCGGAACCCTAACCCTAAACCTAACCCAAACCCTAACCCTAACCCTAAACCTAACCCGAACCCTAACCCTAACCCTAACCCAAACCTTAACCCTAAACCGAACCCTAACCCTAACCCTAACCCGAACCCTAACCCTAACCCTAACCTAACCCTAATCCGAACGTTAACCCTAACCCTAACCCTAACCCTAACCCTAACACTAACCCCAAACCCTACCCCGAACCCTAACCCTCAACCTAACGCGAACCCAAACCCTAAAACCTAACCCTTACCCGAACCCGACCCTAAACCTAACCCTAACCCTAACCCTAACCCTAACCCGAACCCGAACCCTAAACCTAACCCGAACCCTAACCCTAACCCTAACCCTAACGCGAACCCTAACCCTAACACGAACCCTAACCCTAACCCGAACCCGAACCCTAACCCTAACCCTAACCCACACCCGAACCCTAACCCTAACCCGAATCCGAACCCTAACCTTAACCCTAACCCTAAACCTAACCCGAACCCGAACCCTAACCCTAATTCGAAACCTAACCCTAACCCTAACCCTAACCATAACCCCAACCCTAACCCTAACCCTAACACTAACCCTAACCCGAACCCTAACCCTAACCCTAACGCTAACCCTAACCCGAACCCGAACCCGAACCCGAACCCTAACCTGAACCCTAACCTGAACCCTAACTTGAACCCTAACCCGAACCATAACCCGAACACTAAACCGAATCCTAACCCGAAACCTTACCCTAACCTTAACCCGAAACCTAACCCGAACACTAACCCTAACCCGAATCCTAACCCTAACCCTAACCCGAACCCTAACCAGAACCCAAACCCTAAACCTAACCCTAACCCTAACCCTAACCCGAAACCTAACCCGAACCCTAACCCGAACCCTAACCGTAACCCTAACCCGAAACCTAACCCTAACCCTAAACCGAACCCTAACCCTAACCCTAACCCGAACCCTAACCCCTAACCCGAACCCGAAACCGTACCCTAACCCGAACCCGAACCCTAACCCTACCCCGAACCCGAACCCAAAACATAACCCTCACCTTAACCCGAACCCAAACCCTAACCCTAAACCTAACCCTAACCCGAACCCTAACCCTAACCCTAACCCTAACCCTAACCCTAACCCTAACCCGAACACTAACGCTAACCCGAACCCTAACCCGAACCCTAACCCGAACCCTAACCCGAACCCTAAACGTAACCCGAACCCTAAACCTAACCCGAACCCTAACCCTAACCCGAACCCTAACCCTAACCCTAACCTGAACCCTAACCCTACCCCTAACCCTAAGCCTAACCTGAACCCTAACCCTAACCTTTACCGGAACCCTAACCCTAACCCTAACCCGAACACGAAGCCTCAACCTAAACCTAACCCTAACCCGAACCCTAAACCGAACCCTAACCCGAACCCGAACCCTAACCCTAACCCGAACCCGAAACCTAACCCTAACCCTAACCCGAAACCTAACCCTAACCCGATCCCTAACCCTAACCCTAACCCTAACCCGAGCCCTAAACCTAACCCTACCCCGACCCCTAACCCGAACCCTAACCCGAACCCTAACCCGAACCCTAACCCGAACCCTAAACGTAACCCGAACCCTAAACCTAACCCGAACCCTAACCCTAACCCTAACCCGAACCCTAACCCTAACCCTAACCTAACCCTAATCCGAACGTTAACCCTAACCCTAACCCTAACACTAACCCTAACACTAATCCCTAACCCTACCCCGAACCCTAACCCTCAACCTAACGCGAACCCGAACCCTAAACCCTAACCCTAACCCGAACCCGACCCTAAACCTAACCCTATCCCTAACCCTAACCCTAACTGAACCCGAACCCTAAACCTAAACCTAACCCTAACCCTAACACTAACCTTAACCCTAACCGTAACGCGAACCCTAACCCTAACACGAACCCTAACCCTAACCCGAACCCGAACCCTAACGTGAACCCTAACCCGAACCCTAACCTGAACCCTAACGTGAACCCTAACCCGAACCATAACCCGAACCCTAAACCGAACCCTAACCCGAAACCTTACCCTAACCTTAACCCGAAACCTAGCCCGAACCCTAACCCTAACACGAACCCTAACCCTAACCCTAACCCGAACCCTAACCAGAACCCAAACCCTAAACCTAACCCTAACCCTAACCCTAACCCGAAACCTAACCCGAACCCTAACCCGAACCCTAACCTTAACCCTAACCCGAACCCTAACCCTAACCCTAAACAGAACCCTAACCCTAACCCTAACCCGAACCCTAACCCCTAACCCGAACCCGAACCCGTACCCTAACCCGAACCCGAACCCTAAACCTACCCCGAACCCGAACCCAAACCATAACCCTCACCTTAACCCGAACACAAACCCTAACCCTAAACCTAACCCTAACCCGAACCCGAACACTAACGCTAACCCGAACCCTAACCCGAACCCTAACCCGAACCCTAACCCGAACCCTAAACGTAACCCGAAACCTAACCCTAACCCGAACCCTAACCCTAACCCGAACCCTAACCCTAACCCTAACCTGAACCCTAACCCAACCCCTAACCCTAACCCTAACCCGAACCCTAACCCTAACCTTTACCGGAACCCTAACCCTAACCCTAACCCGAACACGAACCCTCAACCTAAACCTAACCCTAACCCGAACCCTAACCCGAACCCTAACCCGAACCCGAACCCTAACCCTATCCCGAACCCGAACCCTAACCCTAACCCTAACCCGAAACCTAACCCTAACCCGATCCCTAACCCTAACCCTAACCCTAACCCGAGCCCTAACCCTAACCCTACACCGACCACTAACCCGAACCCTAACACGAAACCTAACACTAACCCTAACCCTAAACCTAACCCGAACCTTAATCCTAACCTGAACCCGAACCCTAACACTAACCCAAACCCTAACCCTAACCCGAACCCTAACCCGAACCCGAAACCTAACCCTAACACTAACCCGAACCCTAACACTAACCCTAACCCGAAGCCGAACCCTAACCCGAACCCTAAACCTAACCCGAACCCGAACACGAACCCTAACCCTAACCCGAACCCTAACCCTAACACTAACCCGAACCCTAACCCTAAACCTAACCCGAAACCTAACCCTAACCCTAACCCGAACCCTAAACCTAACCCGAACCCTAACCCTAACCCAAACCCGAACCCGAACCCTAACCCTAACCCGAACCCTAACCCTAACCCTAACCCGAAACCTAACCCTAACCCTAACCCTAACCCGAACCCCTAACTCTAACCCGAACCATAACCCCAACCCGAACCCTAACCCAAACCCTAACCCGAACCCTAACCCTAAACCTAACCCTAACTCGAACCCTAACCCGAACCCTAACCCTAAACCTAACCCTAACCCGAACCCTAACCAGAACTCTAACCCGACCCTAACCCTAACCCCTAACCCTAACCCTAACCCGAACCCGAACCCTAACCCGAACCCTAACCCTAAACCTAAACCGAACCCTAACCCTAACCATAACCCTAAACCTAACCCTAACCCGAACCCTAACACTAACCCTAACCCGATCTCTAACCCTAACCCTAACCCGAACCCGAACCCTAACCTTAACCCTAAAAAAAACCCTAACCCTAACCCTAACTATAACCCTAACCCGAACCCTAACCCTAACCCGAAACCTAACACTAACCTAACCCTAACTCTAACCCGAACCCGAACCCTAACCCTAAACCTAACCCTAACCCTAACCCTAACCCTAACCCTAAACTGAACCGTAACCCTTACCTGAACCCTAACCCGAGCCCTAACCCGAACCCTAACCCGAACCATAACCCGAACCCTAAACCGAACCCTAACCCGAACCCTAACCCTAACCCTAACCCGAACCCTAACCCTAACCCTAACCCTAACCCGAACCCTAACCCTAACCCTAAACCGAACCCTAACCAGAACCCTAACCCTAACACTAACCCGAACCCTAACCCTAACCCGAACCCTAACCCTAACCCTAACCCGATCTCAAACCCTAACACTAACCCTAACCCGAACCCTAACCTTAACCCTAAACAAAACCCTAAACCTAACCCTAACAATAACCCTAACCCGATCCGTAACCCTAACCCGAACCCTAACACTAACCTAACCCTAACCCTAACCCGAACCCGAACCCTAACCCTAAACCTAACCCTAACCCTAACCCTAACCCGAACCCTAACCCTAAACTGAATCCTAACCCTAACCCGAACCCTAACCCGAACCCTAACCCGAACCATAACCCGAACCCTAAACCGAACCCTAACCCGAACCCTAACCCTAACCCTAACCCGAACCCTAACCCGAACCCTAACCCTAATCCTAACCCGAACCCTAACCCTAACCCTAACCCGAACCCTAACCAGAACCCTAACCCTAACCCTAACCCTACCCCTAACCCGAAAACTAACCCTAACCCTAACCCGAACCCTAACCCCTAACCCGAACTCGAACCCGTACCCTAACCCGAACCCGAACCCTAACCCTACCCCGAAACCGAACCCAAACCATAACCCTCACCCTAACCCGAACCCTAACACTAACCCTAACCCTAACCCGAACCCTAACCCTAACCATAACCTTAACCCTAACCCGAACACTAACCCTAAACCGAACCCTAACCCGAACCCTAACCCGAACACTAACCCTAACCCTAACCCTAACCCGACCCTCACCCTAACCCCTAACCCGAACCCTAACCCTAACCCGAAACCTAACCCTAACCTGAACATTAACCCTAACCCTAACCCTGACCCGAACCCGAACCCTAACCCGAACCCTAACCCTAACCCTAAACCGAACCCTAACTCTAACCCGAACCCTAACCCGAACCCTAACCCGAACCCTAACTCTAACCCTAACCTTAACCCTAACCCGAACCCTAACACTACCCTAACCCTAAACCTAACCCTAACCCTAACCCGAACCCTAACCCGAACCCTAACCCGAACCCTAACCCGAACCCTAACTCTAACCCTAACCCTAACCCTAACCCGAACCCTAATCCTAACCCCTAAACCTAACCCTAACCCTAACCCTAACCCGAACCCTAACCCTAACCCCTAACACTAACCCTAACCCTAACCCTAAACCGAACCCTAACCCTAACCCTATCCCTAACCCTAAACCTAACCCGAACCCGAACCCTAACCCGAACCCTACACCTAACCATACTCCGAACCCTAAACCTAACCCTAACACTAACCCTAACCCTAAACCTAACCCGAAACTGAACCCTAACCCTAACCCTAACCCAAACCCGAACCCTAAACCTAACCCGATCCCTAACCCTAACCCGAACCCTAAACCTAACCCGAAGCCTAACCCTAACCCGAACCCGAACCCTAACCCTAAACCTAACCCGAACCCTAACCGTAACCCTAACCCGAAACCTAACCTAAAGCTAACCCGAAACCTAACCCTAACCCTAACCCGAACCTAACCCTATCCCGAACACTAAAACTAAACCGAACCCGAACCCGAACCCTAAACCTAACCCGAAACCTAACCCTAAACCTAACCCTAACCCGAACCCTAACTCAAACCCGAACCCTAACCCGAACCCGAACACGAACTCTAACCCTAACCCTAACCCGAACCCCAACGCTAACCCTAACCCTAACCCTAACCCCTAACCCTAACCCGAACCCTAACCCTAACCCGAACCCTAAACCTAACCCTAACCCGAACCCTAACCCGAACCTGACCCTAACCCTAACCCTAACCCTAACCCTAACCCCAACACTAATCCTAACCCGAACCCTAACCCGAACCCTAACCCGAACCCTAACCCTAACCCTAACCCGAACCCTAACCCTAACCCTAACCCGAACCCTAACACTAACCCGAACCCTAACCGTAACCAGAACCCGAAACCTAACCCTAACCCTAAACCTAACCCGAACCCTAAACCGAACCCTAACCCGAACCCGAACCCGAACCCTAACCCGAACCCTAACACGAACCCTAACACTAACCCTAACCCGAACACTAACCCTAACACTAACCCGAACCCTAACCCGAAACCTAACCCTAACTCTAACCATAACCCTAACCCGAACCCTAACCCTAACCCTAACCCGAACCCTAATCCTAACCCTAAACCGAACCGAACCCTAACCCGAACCCTAACCCTAACCCTAATCCGAACCCTAACACTAACCCTAACCTTAACCCTAACCCGAACCGGAACCCTAACCCTAAACCTAACCCGAACCCTAACCCTAACCCTAACCCGAACCTTAACCCTAAACCGAACCCTAACCCTAATCCTAACCCTAACCCCAACCCTAACCCTAACCCTAACCTGACCCTAATCCGAACCCTAACCCTAACCCTAATCCTAACCCTAACCCTAACATTAAACCCCTAACCCTACCCCGAACTCTAACCCTAACCCTAACCCGAACCCGAACACTAACCCCTAACCCTAACCCGAACCCGACCCTAAACCTAACCCGAACCCTAACCCTAACCCTAACCCGAACCCGAACCCTAACCCTAACCCTAACCCGAACCCTAACCCGAACCCTAACCCTAAACCTAAACCGAACCCTAACCCTAACCATAACCCTAAACCTAACCCTAACCCGAACCCTAACACTAACCCTAACCCGATCTCTAACCCTAACCCTAACCCGAACCCGAACCCTAACCTTAACCCTAAAAAAAACCCTAACCCTAACCATAACCATAACCCTAACCCGAACCCTAACCCTAACCCGAAACCTAACACTAAACTAACCCTAAGCCTAACCCGAACCGAACCCTAACCCTAAACCTAACCCTAACCCTAACCCTAACCCTAACCCTAAACTGAACCATAACCCTTACCTGAACCCTAAACCGAACCCTAACCCGATCCCTAACCCGAACCATAACCCGAACCCTAAACCGAACCCTAACCCGAACCCTAACCCTAACCCTAACCAAACCCTAACCCTAACCCTAACCCTAACACTAACCCTAAACAGAACCCTAACCAGAACCCTAAACCTAACACTAACCCGAACCCTAACCCTAACCCGAACCCTAACTCTAACCCTAACCCGGTCTCTAACCCTAACCCTAACCCTAACCCGAACCCTAACCTTAACCCTAAACAAAACCCTAAACCTAACCCTAACCCTAACCCTAACCCGATCCCTAACCCTAACCCGAACCCTAACACTAACCTAACCCTAACCCTAACCCGAACCCGAACCCTAACCCTAAACCTAACCCTAACCCTAACCCTAACCCTAACCCTAACCCGAACACTAACGCTAACCCGAACCCTAACCCGAACCCTAACCCGAACCCTAACCCGAACCCTAAAAGTAACCCGAACCCTAACCCTAACCCGAAACCTAACCCTAACCCGAACCCTAACCCTAACCCTAACCTGAACCCTAACCCTACCCCTAACCCTAACCCTAACACGAACCCTAACCCTAACCTTTACCGGAACCCTAACCCTAACCCTAACCCGAACACGAACCCTCAACCTAAACCTAACCCTAACCCGAACCCTAACCCGAACCCTAACCCGAACCCGAACCCTAACCCTAACCCGAACCCGAACACTAACCCTAACCCTAACCCGAAACCTAACCCTAACCCGATCCCTAACCCTAACCCTAACCCTAACCCGAGCCCTAACCCTAACCCTACCCCGACCCCTAACCCGAACCCTAACACGAAACCTAACACGAACCCTAACCCTAACCCTAACCCGAACCTTAATTCTAACCTGAACCAGAACCCTAACACTAACCCGAAACCTAACCCTAACCCGAACCCTAACCCGAACCCGAACCCTAACCCTAACCCTAACCCGAACCCTAACACTAACCCTAACCCGAAGCCACCCTTAACCCGAAACCTAAACCTAACCCGAACCCGAACACGAACCCTAACCCTAACCCGAACCCTAACCCTAACACTAACCCTTACCCGAACCCTAACCCAAACCCGAACCCTAACTCGAACCCTAACCCTAACCCTAACCCGAACCCGAACCCTAAACCTAACCCTTACCCTAACTCTAACCCTAACCCGAAACATAACCCTAACCCTAACCCGAACCCGAACCCTAACCCTAACCCGAACCCTAACCCTAACCCTAACCCGAACCCTAACCCTAAACCTAACCCGAAACCTAACCCTAACCCTAACCCGAACCCTAAACCTAACCCGAACCCTAACCCTAACCCAAACCCGAACCCGAACCCTAACCCTAACCCGAACCCTAACCCTAACCCTAAACCGAAACCTAACCCTAACCCTAACCCTAACCCTAACCCGAACCCTAACCCTAACCCTAACCCTAACCCGAACGCCTAACTCTAACCCGAACCATAACCCCAACCCGAACCCTAACCCAAACCCTAACCCGAACCCTAACCCTAACCCTAACCCTAACTCGAACCCTAACCCGAACCCTAACCCTAACCCTAACCCTAACCCGAACCCTAACCAGAACTCTAACCCGACCCTAACCCTAACCCCTAACCCTAACCCTAACCCGAACCCGAACCCTAACCCTAAAACTAAACCGAACCCTAACCCTAATCATAACCCTAAACCTAACCCTAACCCGAACCCTAACAGTAACCCTAACGCGATCTCTAACCCTAACCCTAACCCGAACCCTAACCTTAACCCTAAAAAAAACCCTAACCCTAACCCTAACCATAACCCTAACCCGAACCCTAACCCTAACCCGAAACCTAACACTAAACTAACCCTAACCCTAACCCGAACCCGAACCCTAACCCTAAACCTAACCCTAACCCTAACCCTAACCCTAAACTGAACCGTAACCCTTACCTGAACCCTAACCCGAACCCTAACCCGAACCCTAACCCGAACCATAACCCGAACCCTGAACCGAACCCTAACCCGAACCCTAACCCTAACCCTAACCCGAACCCTAACCCTAACCCTAACCCTAACCCGAACCCTAACCCTAACCCTAAACCGAACCCTAACCAGAACCCTAACCCTAACACTAACCCGAACCCTAACCCTAACCCGATCCCTAACCCTAACCCTAACCCGATCCTTAACCCTAACCCGAACCCTAACACTAACCTAACCCTAACCCTAACCCGAACCCGAACCCTAACCCTAATCCTAACCCTAACCCTAACCCTAAACTGAATCCTAACCCTAACCCGAACCCTAACCCGAACCCTAACCCAAACCCTAACCCGAACCATAAACCGAACCCTAAACCGAACCCTAAACCGAACCCTAACCCTTACCCTAACCCGAACCCTAACCCGAACCCTAACCCTAACGCTAACCCGAACCCTAACCCTAACCGTAACCCGAACCCTAACCAGAACCCTAACCCTAACCCTAACCCTAACCCTAACCCGAAAACTAACCCTAACCCTAACCCGAACCCTAACCCCTAACCCGAACCCGAACCCGTACCCTTACCCGAACCCGAACCCTAACCCTACCCCGAAACCGAACCCAAACCATAACCCTCACCCTAACCCGAACCCTAACACTAACCCTAACCCTAACCCGAACCCTAACCCTAACCCTAACCTTAACCCTAACCCGAACACTAACCCTAAACCGAACCCTAACCCGAACCCTAACCCGAACACTAACCCTAACCCTAACCCTAACCCTAACCCGAACCCTAACCCTAACCCGAACCCTAACCCTAACCCTAACCCGAACCCTAACCCTAAACCTAACCCTAACCCTAACCCGAACCCTAACCCGAACCCTAAACCGAACCCTAACCCTAACCCTAACCCGAACCCTAACACGAACCCTAACCCTAACCCTAACCCGAACCCTAATCCTAACCCTAACCCGAACCCTAACCTGAAACCTAACACTAACCCTAACCGTAACCCTAACCCGAACCCTAACCCTAACCCTAACCCGAACCCTAACCCTAACCCTAAACCGAACCCGAACCCTAACCTGAACCCTAACCCTAACCCTAATCCGAACCCTAACAATAAACCTAACCTTAACCCTAACACGAACCGGAACCTTAACCCTAAACCTAACCCGAACCCTAACCCGAAACCGAACCCGAACCCTAACACTAACCCTAACCCGAACCCTAACCCGAACCCGAACCCTAACCCAAACCCTAACCCGAACCCTAACACTAACCCTAACCCGAAGCCGAACACTAACCCGAACCCTAAACCTAACCCGAACCCGAACACGAACGCTAAACCTAACCCGAACCCTAACCCTAACACTAACCCTTACCCGAACCCTAACCCAAACCCGAACCCTAAACCGAACCCTAAACTTAACCCTAACCCGAGCCCGAACCCTAACCCTAACCCTTACCCTAACTCTAACCCTAACCCGAACCATAACACTAACCCCTAAACCCTAACCCTAAACCTAACCCTAACCCTTACCCGTACCCTAACCCTAACCCTAACCGTAACCCTAACCCTAACCCGTACCCTAACCCTAACCCTAACCCGTACACTAACCCTAACCCTAATCCTAACCCTAACCCTAACCCGTATATTAACCCTAACACTAACCCGAACCCTAACCCTAACCCGAAACCGAACCCTAACCCTAACCCCAACCCTAACCCTAACCCTAACCCGAACCCTAAACCTAACCCTAACCCGAAACCTAAACCTAACCCGAACCCTAACCCTAATCCTAACCCTAACCCAAACCCTAACCCTAACCCTAACCCGAACCCTAACCCTAACCCGAAACCTAACCCTAACCCTAACCCTAACACTAACCCGAACCCTAACCCTAACCCTAACCCTAACCCGAACCCCTAACTCTAACCCGAACCATAACCCCAACCCGAACCCTAACCCAAACCCTAACCCGAACCCTAACCCTAAACCTAAACCTAACTCGAACCCTAACCCGAAACATAACCCTAACCCTAACCCTAAACCGAACCCTAACTAGAACTCTAACCCGACCCTAACCCTAACCCCTAACCCTAACCCTAACCCGAACCCGAAACCTAACCCGAACCCTAACCCTAAACCTAACCCGAAACCTACCCTAACCCTAACCCGAACCCTAACCCATAACCCGAACCCGAACACGTACCCTAACCCGAACTCGAACCCTAACCCTACCCCGAACCCGAACCCAAACCATAACCCTCACCCTAACCCGAACCCTAACCCTAACCCTAACCCTAACCCTAACCCGAACCCTATCCCTAACCCTAAACTTAACCCTAACCCGAACACTAACCCTAAACCGAACCCTAACCCGAACCCTAACCCGAACACTAACCCTAACACTAACCCTAACCCTAACCCGATCCCGAACCCTAACCCGAACCCTAACCTTAACCCTAACCCGAACCCTAACCCTAACCCTAACCTTAACCCGAACCCTAACCCGAACCCTAACCCTAAACCTAAACCGAACCCTAACCCTAACCATAACCCTAAACCTAACCCTAAACCGAACCCTAACCCTAACCCTACCCGATCTCTAACCCTAACCCTAACCCTAACCCGAACCCTAACCTTAACCCTAAACAAAACCCTAAACCTAACCCTAACCCTAACCCTAACCCGAACCCTAACCCTAACCCGAACCCTAACACTAACCTAACCCTAACCCTAACCCGAACCCGAACCCTAACCCTAAACCTAACCCTAACCCTAACCCTAACCCTAACCCTAACCCGAACCCTAACCCTAACACTAACCCCTAAACCTACCCCAACCTAACCCTAACCCTAACCCGAACCCTAACCCGCACCATAACCCGAACCCTAAACCGAACCCTAACCCTAACCCTAACCCGAACCCTAACCAGAACCCTAAACCTAACCCTAACCCTAACTCTAACCCGAAACCTAACCCTAACCCTAACCCGAACACTAACCCCTAACCCGAACCCGAACCCTAACCCTAACCCTAACCCTAACCCGAACCCTAACCCGAACCCTAACCCGAACCCTAAACCTAACCCGAACCCTAACCCTAACCCTAACCCGAACCCTAACCCGAACCCTAACCCTAACCCTAACCCGAACCCTAACCCGAACCCTAACCCGAACCCTAACCCTAACCCTAACCCGAACCCTAACACGAACCCTAACCCTAACCCTAACCCGAACCCTAATCCTAACCCTAACCCGAACCCTAAACCGAACCCTAACACTAACCCGAACCGTAACCCTAACCCGAACCCTAACCCTAACCCTAACCCGAACCCTAACCCTAACCCTAAACCGAACCCGAACCCTAACCCGAACCCTAACCCTAACCCTAATCCGAACCCTATAACTAAACCTAACCTTAACCCTAACACGAACCGGAATCTTAACACTAAACCTAACCCGAACCCTAACCCTAACCCTAACCCTAACCCTAACCCGAACCCTAACCTTAACCCTAACCCTAACCCTAACCCGAACCTTAACCCGACCCTAAACCTAATCCTAACCAGAACCCTAACCCTAACCCTAACCCTAACCCTAACCTAACCCTAATCCGAACCCTAACCCTAACCCTAACCCTAACCCGAACCCTATCCCTAACACTAACCCCTAAACCTACCCCAACCCTAAACCTAACCCTAACCCGAACCCGAACCCTAAAGCTAACCCGAACCCGAACACGAAACCTAACCCTAACCCGAACCCTAAACCTAACCCTAACCCGAACCCTAACCCAAACCCGAACCCTAGCCCGAACCCTAACCCTAACCCTAACCCGATCCTGAACCCTAATCCTAACCATTACCCTAACCCTAAACCTAACCCGAACCCTAAACCTAACCCTAACCCGAACCCTAACCCGAACCGTAAACCTAACCCTAATCCGAATCCTAACCCTAACCCTAACCCGAACCCTAACCCGAACGCTAACCCTAACCATAACACGAACACTAAACCTAACCCGAACCCTAACCCTAACCCGAACCCGAAACCTAACCCTAACCCTAACCCGAACCATAACCCTAACCCTAACCCGAACCCTATCCCTAACCCTAACCCTACCCGAACCGGAGCCCTAACCCTATCCCGAACCCTAACCCTTACCCGAACCCAAAACCTAACCCGAACCCTAACCCTAACCCTAAACCTAACCCTAACCCTAACCTCTAACCCTAATTCTAACCCTAACCCTAAAACCTAACCCTAAACCGAACCCTAACCCTAAACCTAACCCTAACTCGAACCCTAACCCTAAACCTAACCCTAACCCTAACCCTAACCCTAACCCTAACCCGAACCCTAACCCGAACCCTAACCCTAAACCTAACCCTAACCCTAACCCTAACCCGAACACTAACCCTAACCCTAAACCGAACCCGAACCCTAACCCGAACCCGAACCCTAACCCGAAACCTAACCCTAACCCGAACCCGAACCCTAACCCTAACCCTAAACCTAACCCTAACCCTAACCCGAACACTAACCCTAAACCTAACTCTAAGCCTAACCCTAACCCTAACCCGAAACCTAACCCTAACCCTAACCCGAACCCTAACCCTAAACCTAACCCGAACCTGAACCCTAAACCTAACCCTAACCCGAACCCGAACCCTAACCCTAACCCGAACCCTAACCTTATCCCGAACCCTAAACCTAACCTGAACCCAAACCCTAACCCTAACCCGAACCCGAACCCTATCCCTAACCCTACCCCGAACCCTAACCCAAACCTGAACCATAACCCGAACCCTAACCCTAACCCTAAACCGAACCCTAAACCTAACCCTAACCCTAACCCGAACCCTAACCCTAACCCGAACCCTAAACCTAACCCGAACACGAACCCGAACCCTAACCCTAACCCGAAACCTAACCCTAACCCTAACCCGAACCCGAACCCTAACCCAAACCTGAACCATAACCCGAACCCGAACCCTAACCCTAACCCGAACCCGAACACTAACCCTAACCCCAACCCTAACCCTAAGCCTAACCCGAACCCTAAACCTAACCCTAACCCGAACCCTAAAACTAACCCGAACCCTAACCCTAACCCTAACCCGAATCCTAACCCTAACCCTAACCCGAACCCTAACCCGAACCCTAACCCTAATCCTAAACCTAACCCAAACCCTAACCCTAACCCTAACCCGAACCCTAACCCTAACCCTAACCCGAACCCTAACCTTAACCCTAACCCTAAACCTAACCCTAACCCGAACCCTAACCCTAACCCTAACCCTAACCCTTACCCCTAACCCTAACCCGAAACCTAACCCTAACCCGAACACTAACCCTAACCCTAACCCGAATCCTAACCCTAACCCTAACCCTAACCCTAACTCGAATCTTAACCCGAACCCTAACCCTAACCCTAACCATAACCCGAACCCTAACCCGAACTCTAACCCGACCCTAACCCTAACCCCTAACCCTAACCCTAACCCGAACCCGAACCCTAACCCGAACCCTAACCCTAACCCTAAACCGAACCCTAAACCTAACCATAACCCTAAACCTAACCCTAACCCGAACCCTTTCCCTAACCCTAACCCGATCTCTAACCATAACCCTAACCCTAACCCGAACCCTAAGCTTAACCCTAAACAAAATCCTAACCCTAATCCTAACCCGAACCCGAAACCTAACCCGAACCCTAACCCTAACCCTAACCCGTCCCCTAACACGAACCCTAATACGAACCCTAACACTAACCCTAACCCTATCCCTAACCCGAAACTTAATCCTAACCCGAACCCGAACCCTAACACTAACCCGAACCCTAACCCTAACCCGAACCCTAATGCTAACCCGAACCCTAAACCTAACCCTAACCCGAACCCGAACCCGAACCCTAAACCTAACCCTAACCCGAACCCTAACCCGGACCCGAACCCTAACCCTAACCCTAACCCGAACCCTAACCCTAACCCTAACCCGAACCCTACCACTAACCCGAACCTTAAAGCTAACCCGAACCCGAACACGAACCCTAACCCTAACCCGAACCCTAACCCTAACCATAACACTTACCCGAACCCTAACCCAAACCCGAACCCTAACCCGAACCCGAACCCTAACCCTAAACCTTACCCTAACCCTAAACCTAACCCGAACCCTAAACCTAACCCTAACCCGAACCCTAACCCGAAACCTAACCCTAAACCTAACCCGAATCCTAACCCTAACCCTAACTGGAACCCTAACCCGAACCCTAACCCTAACCCTAACCCTAACCCGAACCCTAACCCTAACCCTAACCGGAACCCTAACCCTAAACCTAACCCGATCCCTAACGCTAACCCTAACCCTAACCCTAACCTGTACCATAACCCTAACCCTAACCCGAACCCTATCCCTAACCGTAACCCTAACCCGAACCCGAACCCTAACACTAACCCGAACCCTAACCCGAACCCAAAACATAACCCGAACCGTAACCCTAACCCTAACCCTAAACCTAACCCCTAACCCTAACCCTAACCCTAACCCTAAAACCTAACCCTAACCCGAATCCTAACCCTAACCCTAACCCTAACCCTAACCCGAACCCTAACCCTAAACCTAACCCTAACCCTAACACTAACCCTAACCCTAACCCGAACCCTAACCCGAACCCTAACCCTAACCCTAACCCTAAACCTAACCCGAACCCGAACCCTAACCCTAACCCTAAACCGAACCCGAACCCTAACCCGAACCCGAACCCTAACCCGAAACCTAACCCTAACCCTACCCCGAACACTAACACTAACCCTAACCCTAACCCTCACCCGAACCCTAACCCTAAACCTAACCATAACCCTAACCCTAACCCTAACCCGAACCCTAACCCTAACCCTAAACTGAACACTAACCCTAACCCTACCTGAACCCTACCCTAAACCTAACCCGAACCTGAACCCTAACCCTAACCCTAACCCGAAACCTAACACGAACCCGAACCCTAACCCTAACCCTAACCCGAACCCTAACCCTAACCCTAACCCGAACCCTAAACCTAACCCTAAACCGAAACCTAACCCTAACCCTAACCCTAACCCTAACCCTAACCCTAACCCGAACCCTAACCCTAACCCTAACCCTAACCCTAAACCTAACCCTAACCCTAACCTGAACACTAACCCTAACCCTAACCTGAACCCTACCCTAAACCTAACCCGAACCTGAACCCTAACCCTAACCCGAAACCTAACCCGAACCCGAACCCTAAATCTAACCCTAACCCGAACCCTAACCCTAACCCTAACCCGAACCCTAAAACTAACCCTAACCCGAAACCTAACCCTAACCCTAACCCGAACCCTAACCCTAACCCGAACCCTAACACTAACCCGAACCCGAACCCGAACCCTAACCCTAACCCGAACCCTAACCCTAACCCTAACCCTAACCCGAACCCTAACACAACCTGAACCCTAAACCGAACCCGATCCCTAACCCTAACCCGAACCCGAACTCTAACCCTAACCCCAACCCTAACCCTAAGACTAACCCGAACCCTAAACCTAACCCTAACCCGAACCCTAACCCTAACCCGAACCCTAACCCTAACCCTAACCCGAATCCTAACCCTAAACCTAACCCGAACCCTAACCCAAACCCTAACCCTAATCCTAACCCTAACACAAACCCTAACCCTAACCCTAACCCGAAAACTAACCCTAACCCTAAACTGAACCCTAACCCTAACCCTAACCCTACCCCTAACCCTAACCCAAATCCTAACCCTAACCCTAACCCTAACCCCTAACCCTAACCCGAACCCTAACCGTAACCCTAACCCGAACCCTAACCCTAACCCCAACACGAACCCTAACCCTAACCCGAACCCTAACCCTAACCCTAACCCGAACTCTAACCCAAACCTGAACCCTAACCCGAACCCGAACCCTAACCCTAACCCCAACCCTAACCCTAACACTAACCGAACCGTAAACCTAACCCTAACCCGAACCCTAAACCTAACCCGAACCCTAACCCTAACCCTAACCCTAACCCCTAACCCTAACCCTAACCCTACCCTAACCCTAACCCTAACCCCTAACCCTAACCCGAACCCTAACCCTAACCCGAACCCTAAACCTAACCCTAACCCTAACCATAACACTAACCCTAACCCTAACCCTAACTCGAACCTTAACCCGAACCCTAACCCTAACCCTAACCGTAACCCGAACCCTAAGCCGAACTCTAACCCGACCCTATCGCTAACCCCTAACCCTAACCCTAACCCGAACCCGAACCCTAACCCGAAACCTAAACCTAACCCTAAACCGAACCTTAACCCTAAACATAACACTAAACCTAACCCTAACCCGAACCCTTTCCCTAACCCTAACCCGATCTCTAACCATAACCCTAACCCTAACCCGAACCCTAAGCTTAACCCTAAACAAAACCCTAACCCTAACCCTAACCCTAACCCTAACCCGAACCCGAAACCTAACCCGAACCCTAACCCTAACCCTAACCCGTCCCCTAACCCGAACCCTAACACGAACCCTAACTCTAACCCTAACCCTAACCCTAACTCGAACCTTAATCCTAACCCGAACCCGAACCCTAACACTAACCCGAACCCTAACCCTAACCCGAAACCTAACCCTAACCCGAACCCTAAACCTAACCCTATCCCGAACCCGAACCCGAATCCTAATCCTAACCCTAACCCGAACCCTAAACCGAACCCGAACCCTAACCCTAACCCTAACCCGAACCCTAACCCTAAACCTAACCCGATCTCTAACCCTAACCCTAACCCTAACCCTAACCCGAACCATAACCCTAACCCTAACCCGAACCCTAAACCTAACCCTATCCCTAACCCGAACACGAGCCCTAACCCTACCCCGAACCCTAACCCGAACCCTAACCCTAAACCTAACCCTAACCCTAACCCTAACCCTAACCCGAAACCTAACCCTAACCCTAACCCGAACCCTAACCCTAAACCTAACCCGAACCTGAACCCTAACCCTAACCCTAACCCGAACCCTAAACTTAACCCGAACCCTAACCCTATCCCGAACCCTAAACCTAACCCGAACCCAAACCCTAACCTTAACCCGAACCCGAACCCTAACCCTAACCCCACCCCGAACCCTAACCCAAACCTGAACCATAACCCGAACCCTAACCCTAACCCTAAACCGAACCCTAAACCTAACCCTAACCCGAAACCTAACCATAACCCTAACCCGAACCCTAACCCTAACCCGAACCCTAACCCTAACCCGAACACGAACCCGAACCATAACCCTAACCCGAACCCTAACCCTAACCCTAACCCTAACCCGAACCCTAACCCAAACCTGAAACATAACCCGAACCCGAACCCTAACCCTAACCCGAACCTGAACCCTAACCCTAACCCCAACCCTAACCCTAAGCCTAACCCGAACCCTAAACCTAACCCGAACCTTAACCCTAACCCTAACCCGAATCCTAACCCTAACCCTAACCCGAATCCTAACCCTAACCCTAACCCGAACCCTAACCCGAACCCTAACCCTAATCCTAAACCTAACCCAAACCCTAACCCTAACCCTAACCCGAAACCTAACCCTAATCCTAACCCGAACCCTAACCCTAACCCTAACCCTAAACCTAACCCTAACCCGAACCCTAACCCTAACCCTAACCGTAACCCTAACCCCTAACCCTAACCCGAACCCTAACCCTAACCCGAACACTAACCCTAACCCTAACCCGAACCCTAACCCTAACCCTAACCCTAACCCTAACTCGAATCTTAACCCGAACCCTAACCCTAACCCTAACCGTAACCCGAACCCTAACCCGAACTCTAACCCGACCCTAACCCTAACCCCTAACCCTAACCCTTACCCGAACCCGAACCCTAACCCGAACCCTAACCCTAACCCTAACCCGAACCCGAAACCTAACCCGAACCCTAACCCTAACCCTAACCCGTCCCCTAACACGAACCCTAATACGAACCCTAACACTAACCCTAACCCTATCCCTAACCCGAACCTTAATCCTAACCCGAACCCGAACCCTAACACTAACCCGAACCCTAACCCTAACCCGAACCCTAACGCTAACCCGAACCCTAAACCTAACCCTAACCCGAACCCGAACCCGAACCCTAACCCTAACCCTAACCCGAACCCTAACCCGAACCCGAACCCTAACCCTAACCCTAACCCGAACCCTAAAACTAACCCGAACCCTAAACCTAACCCGAACCCGAACACGAACCCTAACCCTAACCCGAACCCTAACCCTAAACATAACCCTTACCCGAACCCTAACCCAAAACCGAACCCGAACCCGAACCCGAACCCTAAACCTAACCCTAACCCGAACCCTAACCCGAACCCTAACCCTAACCCTAACCCGAATCCTAACCCTAACCCTAACCCGAACCCTAACCCGAACCCTAACCCTAACCCTAACCCTAACCCGAACCGTAACCCTAACCGGAACCCTAACCCTAAACCTAACCCGATCCCTAACGCTAACCCTAACCCTAACCCTAACCCGAACCATAACCCTAACCCTAACCCGAACCCTATCCCTAACCCGAACCCTAACCCGAACCCAAAACATAACCCGAACCGTAACCCTAACCCTAACCCTAAACCTAACACCTAACCCTAACCCTAACCCTAAACCTAAAACCTAACCCTAACCCGAATCCTAACCCTAACCCTAACCCTAACCCTAACCCTAACCCGAACCCTAACCCTAAACCTAACCCTAACCCTAACACTAACCCTAACCCTAACCCGAACCCTACCCGAACCCTAACCCTAACCCTAACCCTAACCCTAACCCGAACCAGAACCCTAACCCTAACCCTAAACCGAACCCGAACCCTAACCCGAACCCAAACCCTAACCCGAAACCTAACCCTAACCCTACCCCGAACCCTAACCCTAACCCTAACCCTAACCCTAACCCGAACCCTAACCCTAAACCTAACCCTAACCCTAACCCTAACCCTAACCCTAACCCGAACCCTAACCCTAAGCTTAACCTGAGCACTAACCCTAACCCTAACCTGAACCCTACCCTAAACCTAACCCGAACCTGAACCCTAACCCTAACCCTAACCCTAACCCTAACCCGAACCCTAAACCGCACCATAACCCGAACCCTAAACCGAACCCTAACCCTAACCCTAACCCGAACCCTAACCAGAACCCTAAACCTAACCCTAACCCTAACTCTAAACCGAAACCTAACCCTAACCCTAACCCGAACCCTAACCCCTAACCCGAACCCGAACCCGTACCCTAACCCGAACCCGAACCCTAACCCTACCCCGAACCCGAACCCAAACCATAACCCTCACCCTAACCCGAACCCTAACCCTAACCCTAACCCTAACCCTAACCCGAAACCTAACCCTAACCCTAAACTTAACCCTAACCCGAACACTATCCCTAAACCGAAACCTAACCCGAACCCTAATCCGAACACTAACCCTAACCCTAACCCTAACCCTAACCCGAACCCGAAACCTAAACCTAACACGAACACTAAACCTAACCCTATCCCGAACCCTAACCCGAACACTAACCCTAACCCTAACCCGAACCCTAACCCGAACCCTAACCCGAACCCTAAACCTAACCCGAACCCTAACCCTAACCCTAACCCGAACCCTAACCCGAACCCTAACCCTAACCCTAACCCGAACCCTAACCCGAACCCTAACCCGAACCCTAACCCTAACCCTAACCCGAACCCTAACACGAACCCTAACCCTAACCCTAACCCGAACCCTAATCCTAACCCTCACCCGAACCCTAAACCGAACCCTAACCCTAACCCTAACCGTAACCCTAACCCGAACCCTAACCCTAACCCTAACCCGAACCCTAACCCTAACCCTAAACCGAACCCGAAAC
>JAVLSZ010000015.1:1130000-1132500 GCA_032313775.1 Urocyon cinereoargenteus | reverse complement strand
AACCCTATCCCGAACCCTAACCCGAACGCTAATACGAACCCTAACCCGAACCCTAACCCGAACCCTAAACCGAATCCTAACCCTAACACTAACCCGAACCCTAACCCGAACCCGAACCCTAACCCGAAACCTAACTCTAACCCTAACCCGAACCCTAACCCGAACACTAACCCTAACCCTAACCCTAACCCTAACCCTAACACGAACCCTAACCCGAACCCGAACCCTAACCCAAACCCGAACACTAACCCTAACTCTAACCCTAACCGGTACCCTAACCCGAACCCTAAATCAAACCCTAACCCTAACCCGAACCCTATCCCGAACCCGAACCCAAACCCTAACCCTAAACCGAACCCGAACTCTAACACTAACCCGAATCGTAACCCTTACCCGAACCCTAACTCAAACCCGAACCCTAACCCGAACCCGAATCTAACCCTAACGCTAACCCTAACCCTAACCCGTACCCTAACCCGAACACTAACTCAAACCCCAACCCTAACCCGAAACCTAACCCGAACCCGAACCCAAACCCTAACACTAAACCGAACCCGAAACCTAACACTAACACGAACCGTAACCCTAACCCGAACCCTAACCCAAACCCGAACCTAACCCGAACCCGAACCCTAACACTAACACGAACACGAATCCTAACCCTAACCCTAACCCGAACCCTAACCCTAACCCGAACCCTAACCCTAACCCTAACCCTAACCCTAACCCTAACCGGAACACTAACCCTAACCCTAAACCTAACCCTAACCCTGACCCGAAACCTAACCCTAACCCGAACCCTAACCCTAACCCTAACACTAACCCTAACCCTAACAGCTAACCCTAACCCTAACCCTAACCGTAATCCTAACCCTAAAACCTAACCCTAACCCTAACCCTAACGCTAACCCTAACCCGACCCCTAACCCTAACCCTAACCCTAACCCGAACCCTATCCCTACCCCGAACCCTAACACTAACCCTAACCCTAAGCCTAACACGAACCCTAACCCCTAACCCTAACCCTAACCCTAACCCTAACCCTAACCCTAAAACCTAACCCTAACCCTAACCCTAACACGAACCCTAACCCGAACCCGAACCCTAACTCGAACCCTAACCCGAAACCTAACCCTAACCCTAACCCGAACCCTAACCCTAACCCTAACTCTAACCAGAACCCTATTCCGAACCCTAACCCGAACGCTAATACGAACCCTAACCCGAACCCTAACCCGAACCCTAAACCGAATCCTAACCCTAACACTAACCCGAACCCTAACCCGAACCCGAACCCTAACCCGAAACCTAACTCTAACCCTAACCCGAACCCTAACCCGAACACTAACCCTAACCCTAACCCTAACCCTAACCCTAACACGAACCCTAACCCGAACCCGAACCCTAACCCAAACCCGAACACTAACCCTAACTCTAACCCTAACCGGTACCCTAACCCGAACCCTAAATCAAACCCTAACCCTAACCCGAACCCTATCCCGAACCCGAACCCAAACCCTAACCCTAAACCGAACCCGAACTCTAACACTAACCCGAATCGTAACCCTTACCCGAACCCTAACTCAAACCCGAACCCTAACCCGAACCCGAATCTAACCCTAACGCTAACCCTAACCCTAACCCGTACCCTAACCCGAACACTAACTCAAACCCCAACCCTAACCCGAAACCTAACCCGAACCCGAACCCAAACCCTAACACTAAACCGAACCCGAAACCTAACACTAACACGAACCGTAACCCTAACCCGAACCCTAACCCAAACCCGAACCTAACCCGAACCCGAACCCTAACACTAACACGAACACGAATCCTAACCCTAACCCTAACCCGAACCCTAACCCTAACCCGAACCCTAACCCTAACCCTAACCCTAACCCTAACCCTAACCGGAACACTAACCCTAACCCTAAACCTAAACCTAACCCTGACCCGAAACCTAACCCTAACCCGAACCCTAACCCTAACCCTAACACTAACCCTAACCCTAACAGCTAACCCTAACCCTAACCCTAACCGTAATCCTAACCCTAAAACCTAACCCTAACCCTAACCCTAACGCTAACCCTGACCCGACCCCTAACCCTAAACCTAACCCTAACCCGAACCCTATCCCTAACCCGAACCCTAACACTAACCCTAACCCTAAGCCTAACACGAACCCTAACCCTAACCCTAACCCTAACCAAACCCTAAACCGAACCCTAACCTTAACCGTAACCCGAACCCTAACCTTAACCCTCAACTGAACCCTAACCCGAACCGTAAAACTAACCCTAACCCGAATCCTAACCCTAACCCGAACCCTAACCTGAACCGTAAAACTAACCCTAACCCGAATCCTAACCCTAACCCTAACCCGAACCCTAACCCGAACGCTAACCCTAACCCTAACCCGAACACTAAACCTAACCCGAACCCTAACCCTAACCCGAACCCGAAACCTAACCCTAACCCTAACCCGAACCATAACCCTAAC
>JAVLSZ010000015.1:1072500-1120000 GCA_032313775.1 Urocyon cinereoargenteus | reverse complement strand
ACCTAACCCGAACCCTAACCCTAACCCGAACCCGAAACCTAACCCTAACCCTAACCCGAACCCTAACCCGAACCCTAACCCTAACCCTAACCCTAAACCTAACCCGAACCCGAACCCTAACCCTAACCCTAAACCGAACCCGAACCCTAACCCGAACCCGAACCCTAACCCGAAACCTAAACCTAACCCTACCCCGAACCCTAACCCTAACCCTAACCCTAACCCTAACCCTAACCCGAACAATAACCCTAAACCTAACCCTAACCCTAACCCTAACCCTAACCCGAAACCTAACCCTAACCCTAACCCTAACCCTAACCCTAACCCGAACCCTAACCCTAAACCTAACCCTAACCCTAACCCTAACCCGAACCCTAACACTAACCCGAACCCGAACCCGAACCCTAACCCTAACCCGAACCCTAACCCTAACCCTAACCCTAACCCTAACCCTAACCCGAACCCTAACCCTAAACCTAACCCTAACCCTAACCCTAACCCTAACCCGAAACCTAACCCTAACCCTAACCTGAACACTAACCCTAACCCTAACCTGAACCCTACCCTAAACCTAACCCGAACCTGAACCCTAACCCTAACCCTAACCCGAAACCTAACCCGAACCCGAACCCTAAATCTAACCCTAACCCGAACCCTAACCCTAACCCTAACCCGAACCCTAAACCTAACCCTAACCCGAAACCTAACCCTAACCCTAACCCGAACCCTAACTCTAACCCGAACCCTAACACTAACCCGAACCCGAACCCGAACCCTAACCCTAACCCGAACCCTAACCCTAACCCTAACCCTAACCCGAACACTAACACAAACCTGAACCCTAAACCGAACCCGAACCCTAACCCTAAACCGAACCCTAACCCTAACCCTAACCCCAACCCTAACCCTAACACTAACCCGAACCCTAAACCTAACCCTAACCCGAACCCTAACCCTAACCCGAACCCTAACCCTAACCCTAACCCGAATCCTAACCCTAAACCTAACCCGAACCCTAACCCAAACCCTAACCCTAATCCTAACCTAACACAAACCCTAACCCTAACCCTAACCCGAAAACTAACCCTAACCCTAACCTGAACCCTAACCCTAACCCTAACCCTACCCCTAACCCTAACCCGAATCCTAACCCTAACCCTAACCCTAACCCCTAACCCTAACCCGAACCCTAACCGTAACCCTAACCCGAACCCTAACCCTAACCCCAACCCGAACCCTAACCTAACCCTAACCCTAACTCGAACCTTAACCGAACCCTAACCCTAACCCTAACCGTAACCCGAACCCTAACCCGAACTCTAACCCGACCCTAACCATAACCCCTAACCCGAACCCTAACCAGAACCCGAACCCTAACCCGAAACCTAAACATAACCCTAACCCGAACCCTAACCCTAACCCTAACCCTAACCATAACCCAACCCTAAACCTAAACCTAACCTAACCTGAACACTAACCCTAACCCTAACCTGAACCCTACCCTAAACCTAACCCGAACCTGAACCCTAACCCTAACCCTAACGCGAAACCTAACCCTAACCCTAACCCTAACCCGAACCCGAACCCTAACCCTAACCCTAACCTGAACACTAAACCTAACCCTAACCTGAACCCTAACCCTAACCCTAACCCGAACCTGAACCCTAAACCTAACCCTAACCCGAACCCTAACCCGAAACCGAAACCTAACCCTAACCCGAACCCTAACCCTAACCCTAACCCGAACCCTAAACCTAACCCTAACCCGAAACCTAACCCTAACCCTAACCCGAAACCTAACCCTAACCCGAACACTTACCCTAACACGAACCCGAACCCGAACCCTAACCCGAACCCTAACCCTAACCCTAACCCGAACTCTAACCCAAACCTGAACCCTAATCCGAACCCGAACCCGAACCCTAACCCTAACCCGAACCCGACCCCTAACCCTAACCCCAACCCTAACCCTAACACTAACCGAACCGTAAACCTAACCCTAACCCGAACCCTAAACCTAACCCGAACCCTAACCCTAACCCTAACCCGAACCCTAACCCTAACCCTAACCCTAACCCTAACCCTAACCCCTAACCCTAACCCGAACCCTAACCCTAACCCGAAACCTAAACCTAACCCTAACCCTAACCCTAACACTAACCCTAACCCTAACCCTAACTCGAACCTTAACCCGAACCCTAACCCTAACCCTAACCGTAACCCAAACCCTAACCCGAACTCTAACCCGACCCTATCCCTAACCCCTAACCCTAACACTAACCCGAACCCGAACCCTAACCCGAAACCTAAACCTAACCCTAAACCGAACCCTAACCCTAAACATAATCCTAAACCTAACCCTAACCCGAACACTTTCCCTAACCCTAACCCGATCTCTAACAATAACCCTAACCCTAACCCGAACCCTAAGCTTAACCCTAAACAAAACCCTAACCCTAACCCTAACCCTAACCCTAACCCGAACCCGAAACCTAACACGAACCCTAACCCTAAACCTAACCCGTCCCCTATCCCGAACCCTAACACGAACCCTAACTCTAACCCTAACCCTAACCCTAACTCGAACCTTAATCCTAACCCGAACCCGAACCCTAACCCTAACCCGAACCCTAACCCAAACCTGAACCATAACCCGAACCCGAACACTAACCCTAACCCGAACCCGAACCCTAACCCTAACCCCAACCCTAACCCTAAGCCTAACCCGAACCCTAAACCTAACCCTAACCCTAACCCTAAACCTAACCCGAACCCTAACCCTAAACCTAACCCGAATCCTAACCCTAACCCTAACCCGAACCCTAACCCGAACCCTAACCCTAATCCTAAACCTAACCCAAACCCTAACCCTAACCCTAACCGAACCCTAACCCTAACCCTAACCCGAACCCTAACCTTAACCCTAACCCTAAACCTAACCCTAACCCGAACCCTAACCCTAACCCTAACCCTAACCCTAACTCGAATCTTAACCCGAACCCTAACCCTAACCCTAACCGTAACCCGAACCCTAACCCGAACTCTAACCCGACCCTAACCCTAACCCCTAACCCTAACCCTAACCCGAACCCGAACCCTAACCCGAAACCTAACCCTAACCCTAAACCGAACCCTAAACCTAACCATAACCCTAAACCTAACCCTAACCCGAACCCTTTCCCTAACCCTAACCCGATCTCTAACCATAACCCTAACCCTAACCCGAACCCTAAATTAACCCTAAACAAAATCCTAACCCTAACCCTAACCGAACCCGAAACCTAACCCGAACCCTAACCCTAACCCTAACCCGTCCCCTAACACGAACCCAAATACGAACCCTAACACTAACCCTAACCCTATCCCTAACCCGAACCTTAATCCTAACCCGAACCCGAACCCTAACACTAACCCGAACCCTAACCCTAACCCGAACCCTAACGCTAACCCGAACCCTAAACCTAACCCTAACCCGAACCCGAAACCGAACCCTAACCCTAACCCTAAACCGAACACTAACCCGAACCCGAACCCTAACCCTAACCCTAACCCGAACACTAACCTTAACCCTAACCCGAAACCTAACACTAACCCGAACCCTAACCCAAACCCGAACCCTAACCCGAACCCGAACCCTAACCCTAAACTTTACCCTAACCCTAAACCTAACCCGAACCCTAAACCTAACCCTAACCCGAAACCTAACCCGAACCCTAACCCTAAACCTAACCCGAATCCTAACCCTAACCCTAACCCGAACCCTAACCCGAACCCTAACCCTAACCCTAACCCGAACCCTAACCCTAACCCTAACCGGAACCCTAACCCTAAACCTAACCCGATCCCTAACGCTAACCCTAACCCTAACCCGAACCCGAACCATAACCCTAACCCTAACCCGAACCCTATCGCTAACCGTAACCCTAACCCGAACCCGAACCCTAACACTAACCCGAACCCTAACCCGAACCCAAAACATAACCCGAACCCTAACCCTAACCCTAACCCTAAACCTAACCCCTAACCCTAACCCTAACCCTAACCCTAAAACCTAACCCTAACCCGAATCCTAACCCTAACCCTAACCCTAACCCTAACCCTAACCCTAACCCGAACCCTAACCCTAAACCTAACCCTAACCCTAACACTAACCCTAACCCTAACCCGAACCCTAACCCGAACCCTAACCCTAACCCTAACCCTAAACCTAACCCGAACCCGAACCCTAACCCTAACCCTAAACCGAACCCGAACCCTAACCCGAACCCGAACCCTAACCCGAAACCTAACCCTAACCCTAACCCGAACCCTAAACCTAACCCTAAACTGAACACTAACCCTAACACTACCTGAACCCTACCCTAAACCTAACCCGAACCTGAACCCTATCCCTAACCCGAACCCGAAACCTAATACGAACCCGAACCCTCACCCTAACCCTAACCCGAACCCTAACCCTAACCCTAACCCGAACCCTAAACCTAACCCTAAACCGAAACCTAACCCTAACCCTAACCCGAACCCTAACCCTAACCCGAACACTAACACTAACCCGAACCCGAACCCGAACCCTAACCCTAACCCGAACCCTAACCCTAACACTAACCCTAACCCTAACCCGAACCCTAACCCTAAACCTAACCCTAACCCTAACCCTAACCCTAACCCGAAACCTAACCCTAACCCTAACCTGAACACTAACCCTAACCCTAACCTGAACCCTACCCTAAACCTAACCCGAACCTGAACCCTAACCCTAACCCTAACCCGAAACCTAACCCGAACCCGAACCCTAAATCTAACCCTAACCCGAACCCTAACCCTAACCCTAACCCGAACCCTAAACCTAACCCTAACCCGAAACCTAACCCTAACCCTAACCCGAACCCTAACCCTAACCCGAACCCTAACACTAACCCGAACCAGAACCCGAACCCTAACCCTAACCCGAACCCTAACCCTAACCCTAACCCTAACCCGAACCCTAACACAAACCTGAACCCTAAACCGAACCCGAACCCTAACACTAAACCGAACCCTAACCCTAACCCTAACCCCAACCCTAACCCTAACACTAACCCGAACCCTAAACCTAACCCTAACCCGAACCCTAACCCTAACCCGAACCCTAACCCTTACCCTAACCCGAATCCTAACCCTAAACCTAACCCGAACCCTAACCCAAACCCTGACCCTAATCCTAACCCTAACACAAACCCTAACCCTAACCCTAACCCGAAAACTAACCCTAACCCTAATCTGAACCCTAACCCTAACCCTAACCCTACCCCTAACCCTAACACGAATCCTAACCCTAACCCTAACCCTAACCCCTAACCCTAACCCGAACCCTAAACCTAACCCTAACCCGAACCCTAACCCAAACCCGAACCCTAACACGAACCCTAACCCTAACCCTAACCCGATCCTGAACCCTAACCCTAACCCTTACCCTAACCCTAAACCTAACCCGAACCCTAAACCTAACCCTAACCCGAACCCTAACCCGAACCGTAAACCTAACCCTAACCCGAATCCTAACCCTAACCCTAACCCGAACCCTAACCCGAACGCTAAACCTAACCCTAACCCGAACACTAAACCTAACCCGAACCCTAACCCTAACCCGAACCCGAAACCTAACCCTAACCCTAACCCGAACCATAACCCTAACCCTAACCCGAACCCTATCCCTAACCCTAACCCTAACCCGAACCGGAGCCCTAACCCTATCCCGAACCCTAACCCTAACCCGAACCCAAAACCTAACCCGAACCCTAACCCTAACCCTAAACCTAACACTAACCCTAACATCTAACCCTAATTCTAACCCTAACCCTAAAACCTAACCCTAAACCGAACCCTAACCCTAACCCTAACCCTAACTCGAACCCTAACCCTAAACCTAACCCTAACCCTAACCCTAACCCTAACCCTAACCCGAACCCTAACCCGAACCCTAACCCTAAACCTAACCCTAACCCGAACCCTAACCCGAACACTAACCCTAAACCTAAACCGAACCCGAACCCTAACCCGAACCCGAACCCTAACCCGAAACCTAACCCTAACCCGAACCCGAACCCTAACCCTAACCCTAAACCTAACCCTAACCCTAACCCTAACCCGAACCCTAACCCTAAACCTAACTCTAAGCCTAACCCTAACCCTAACCCGAAACCTAACCCTAACACTAACCCGAACCCTAACCCTAAACCTAACCCGAACCTGAACCCTAAACCTAACCCTAACCCGAACCCGAACCCTAACCCTAAACCGAACCCTAACCCTATCCCGAACCCTAAACCTAACCCGAACCCAAACCCTAACCCTAACCCGAACCCGAACCCTATCCCTAACCCTACCCCGAACCCTAACCCAAACCTGAACCATAACCCGAACCCTAACCCTAACCCTAAACCGAACCCTAAACCTAACCCTAACCCTAACCCGAACCCTAACCCTAACCCGAACCCTAACCCTAACCCGAACACGAACCCGAACCCTAACCCTAACCCGAACCCTAACCCTAAACCTAACCCTAACCCGAACACTAACCCAAACCTGAACCATAACCCGAACCCGAACACTAACCCTAACCCGAACCCGAACCCTAACCCTAACCCCAACCCTAACCCTAAGCCTAACCCGAACCCTAAACCTAACCCTAACCCTAACCCTAAACCTAGCCCGAACCCCAACCCTAACCCTAACCCGAATCCTAACCCTAACCCTAAACCGAACCCTAACCCGAACCCTAAACCTAATCCTAAACCTAACCCAAACCCTAACCCTAACCCTAACCGAACCCTAACCCTAACCCTAACCCGAACCCTAACCTTAACCCTAACCCTAAACCTAACCCTAACCCGAACCCTAACCCTAACCCTAACCCTAACCCTAACCCTAACCCCTAACCCTAACCCGAAACCTAACCCTAACCCGAACACTAACCCTAACCCTAACCCGAACCCTAACCCTAAACCTAACCCTAACCCTAACTCGAATCTTAACCCGAACCCTAACCCTAACCCTAACCGTAACCCGAACCCTAACCCGAACTCTAACCCGACCCTAACCCTAACCCCTAACCCTAACCCTAACCCGAACCCGAAACCTAACCCGAACCCTAACCCTAACCCTAAACCGAACCCTAAACCTAACCATAACCCTAAACCTAACCCTAACCCGAACCCTTTCCCTAACCCTAACCCGATCTCTAACCATAACCCTAACCCTAACCCGAACCCTAAGCTTAACCCTAAACAAAATCCTAACCCTAACCCTAACCCGAACCCGAAACCTAACCCGAACCCTAACCCTAACCCTAACCCGTCCCCTAACACGAACACTAATACGAACCCTAACACTAACCCTAACCCTATCCCTAACCCGAACCTTAATCCTAACCCGAACCCGAACCCTAACACTAACCCGAACCCTAACCCTAACCCGAACCCTAACGCTAACCCGAACCCTAAACCTAACCCTAACCCGAACCCGAACCCGAACCCTAACCCTAACCCTAACCCGAACACTAACCCGAACCCGAACCCTAACCCTAACCCTAACCCGAACACTAACCCTAACCCTAACCCGAACCCTAACACTAACCCGAACCCTAACCCAAACCCGAACCCTAACCCGAACCCGAACCCTAACCCTAAACTTTACCCTAACCCTAAACCTAACCCGAACCCTAACCCTGACCCTAACCCGAAACCTAACCCGAACCCTAACCCTAAACCTAACCCGAATCCTAACCCTAACCCTAACCCTAACCCGAACCCTAACCCGAACCCTAACCCTAACCCTAACCCTAACCCGAACCCTAACCCTAACCCTAACCGGAACCCTAACCCTAAACCTAACCCGATCCCTAACGCTAACCCTAACCCTAACCCTAACCCGAACCATAAACCTAACCCTAACCCGAACCCTATCCCTAACCGTAACCCTAACCCGAACCCGAACCCTAACACTAACCCGAACCATAACCCGAACCCAAAACATAACCCGAACCCTAACGCTAACCCTAACCCTAAACCTAACCCCTAATCCTAACCCTAACACTAACCCTAAAACCTAACCCTAACCCGAATCCTAACCCTAACCCTAACCCTAACCCTAACCCTAACCCGAACCCTAACCCTAAACCTAACCCTAACCCTAACACTAACCCTAACCCTAACCCGAACCCTAACCCGAACCCTAACCCTAACCCTAACCCTAAACCTAACCCGAACCCGAACCCTAACCCTAACCCTAAACCGAACCCGAACCCTAACCCGAACCCGAACCCTAACCCGAAACCTAAACCTAACCCTACCCCGAACCCTAACCCTAACCCTAACCCTAACCCTAACCCTAACCCGAACCCTAACCCTAAACCTAACCCTAACCCTAACCCTAACCCTAACCCGAAACCTAACCCTAACCCTAACCCTAACCCTAACCCTAACCCGAACCCTAACCCTAAACCTAACCCTAACCCTAACCCTAACCCGAACCCTAACACTAACCCGAACCCGAACCCGAACCCTAACCCTAACCCGAACCCTAACCCTAACCCTAACCCTAACCCTAACCCTAACCCGAACCCTAACCCTAAACCTAACCCTAACCCTAACCCTAACCCTAACCCGAAACCTAACCCTAACCCTAACATGAACACTAACCCTAACCCTAACCTGAACCCTACCCTAAACCTAACCCGAACCTGAACCCTAACCCTAACCCTAACCCGAAACCTAACCCGAACCCGAACCCTAAATCTAACCCTAACCCGAACCCTAACCCTAACCCTAACCCGAACCCTAAACCTAACCCTAACCCGAAACCTAACCCTAACCCTAACCCGAACCCTAACCCTAACCCGAACCCTAACACTAACCCGAACCCGAACCCGAACCCTAACCCTAACCCGAACCCTAACCCTAACCCTAACCCTAACCCGAACACTAACACAAACCTGAACCCTAAACCGAACCCGAAACCTAACCCTAAACCGAACCCTAACCCTAACCCTAACCCCAACCCTAACCCTAACACTAACCCGAACCCTAAACCTAACCCTAACCCGAACCCTAACCCTAACCCAAACCCTAACCCTAACCCTAACCCGAATCCTAACCCTAAACCTAACCCGAACCCTAACCCAAACCCTAACCCTAATCCTAACCTAACACAAACCCTAACCCTAACCCTAACCCGAAAACTAACCCTAACCCTAACCTGAACCCTAAACCTAACCCTAACCCTACCCCTAACCCTAACCCGAATCCTAACCCTAACCCTAACCCTAACCCCTAACCCTAACCCGAACCCTAACCGTAACCCTAACCCGAACCCTAACCCTAACCCCAACCCGAACCCTAAACTAACCCTAACCCTAACTCGAACCTTAACCGAACCCTAACCCTAACCCTAACCGTAACCCGAACCCTAACCCGAACTCTAACCCGACCCTAACCATAACCCCTAACCCGAACCCTAACCAGAACCCGAACCCTAACCCGAAACCTAAACATAACCGTAACCCGAACCCTAACCCTAACCCTAACCCTAACCATAACCCAACCCTAAACCTAAACCTAACCTAACCTGAACACTAACCCTAACCCTAACCTGAACCCTACCCTAAACCTAACCCGAACCTGAACCCTAACCCTAACCCTAACCCGAAACCTAACCCTAACCCTAACCCTAACCCGAACCCGAACCCTAACCCTAACCCTAACCTGAACACTAAACCTAACCCTAACCTGAACCCTAACCCTAACCCTAACCCGAACCTGAACCCTAAACCTAACCCTAACCCGAACCCTAACCCGAAACCGAAACCTAACCCTAACCCGAACCCTAACCCTAACCCTAACCCGAACCCTAAACCTAACCCTAACCCGAAACCTAACCCTAACCCTAACCCGAAACCTAACCCTAACCCGAACCCTTACCCTAACACGAACCCGAACCCGAACCCTAACCCGAACCCTAACCCTAACCCTAACCCGAACTCTAACCCAAACCTGAACCCTAATCCGAACCCGAACCCTAACCCTATCCCGAACCCGAACCCTAACCCTAACCCCAACCCTAACCCTAACACTAACCGAACCGTAAACCTAACCCTAACCCGAACCCTAAACCTAACCCGAACCCTAACCCTAACCCTAACCCGAACCCTAACCCTAACCCTAACCCTAACCCTAACCCTAACCCCTAACCCTAACCCGAACCCTAACCCTAACCCGAAACCTAAACCTAACCCTAACCCTAACCCTAACACTAACCCTAACCCTAACCCTAACTCGAACCTTAACCCGAACCCTAACCCTAACCCTAACCGTAACCCAAACCCTAACCCGAACTCTAACCCGACCCTATCCCTAACCCCTAACCCTAACACTAACCCGAACCCGAACCCTAACCCGAAACCTAAACCTAACCCTAAACCGAACCCTAACCCTAAACATAACCCTAAACCTAACCCTAACCCGAACACTTTCCCTAACCCTAACCCGATCTCTAACAATAACCCTAACCCTAACCCGAACCCTAAGCTTAACCCTAAACAAAACCCTAACCCTAACCCTAACCCTAACCCGAACCCGAAACCTAACCCGAACCCTAACCCTAAACCTAACCCGTCCCCTAACCCGAACCCTAACACGAACCCTAACTCTAACCCTAACCCTAACCCTAACTCGAACCTTAATCCTAACCCGAACCCGAACCCTAACCCTAACCCGAACCCTTACCCAAACCTGAACCATAACCCGAACCCGAACACTAACCCTAACCCGAACCCGAACCCTAACCCTAACCCCAACCCTAACCCTAAGCCTAACCCGAACCCTAAACCTAACCCTAACCCTAACCCTAAACCTAACCCGAATCCTAACCCTAACCCTAACCCTAACCCGAACCCTAACCTTAACCCTAACCCTAAACCTAACCCTAACCCGAACCCTAACCCTAACCCTAACCCTAACCCTAACCCTAACCCTAACCCCTAACCCTAACCCGAAACCTAACCCTAACCCGAACACTAACCCTAACCCGAACCCGAACCCTAACCCTAACCCTAACCTGAACACTAAACCTAACCCTAACCTGAACCCTAACCCTAACCCTAACCCGAACCTGAACCCTAAACCTAACCCTAACCCGAACCCTAACCCGAAACCGAAACCTAACCCTAACCCGAACCCTAACCCTAACCCTAACCCGAACCCTAAACCTAACCCTAACCCGAAACCTAACCCTAACCCTAACCCGAAACCTAACCCTAACCCGAACCCTTACCCTAACACGAACCCGAACCCGAACCCTAACCCGAACCCTAACCCTAACCCTAACCCGAACTCTAACCCAAACCTGAACCCTAATCCGAACCCGAACCCTAACCCTAACCCGAACCCGAACCCTAACCCTAACCCCAACCCTAACCCTAACACTAACCGAACCGTAAACCTAACCCTAACCCGAACCCTAAACCTAACCCGAACCCTAACCCTAACCCTAACCCGAACCCTAACCCTAACCCTAACCCTAACCCTAACCCTAACCCCTAACCCTAACCCGAACCCTAACCCTAACCCGAAACCTAAACCTAACCCTAACCCTAACCCTAACACTAACCCTAACCCTAACCCTAACTCGAACCTTAACCCGAACCCTAACCCTAACCCTAACCGTAACCCAAACCCTAACCCGAACTCTAACCCGACCCTATCCCTAACCCCTAACCCTAACACTAACCCGAACCCGAACCCTAACCCGAAACCTAAACCTAACCCTAAACCGAACCCTAACCCTAAACATAACCCTAAACCTAACCCTAACCCGAACACTTTCCCTAACCCTAACCCGATCTCTAACAATAACCCTAACCCTAACCCGAACCCTAAGCTTAACCCTAAACAAAACCCTAACCCTAACCCTAACCCTAACCCGAACCCGAAACCTAACCCGAACCCTAACCCTAAACCTAACCCGTCCCCTAACCCGAACCCTAACACGAACCCTAACTCTAACCCTAACCCTAACCCTAACTCGAACATTAATCCTAACCCGAACCCGAACCCTAACCCTAACCCGAACCCTTACCCAAACCTGAACCATAACCCGAACCCGAACACTAACCCTAACCCGAACCCGAACCCTAACCCTAACCCCAACCCTAACCCTAAGCCTAACCCGAACCCTAAACCTAACCCTAACCCTAACCCTAAACCTAACCCGAACCCTAACCCTAACCCTAACCCGAATCCTAACCCTAACCCTAACCCGAACCCTAACCCGAACCCTAACCCTAATCCTAAACCTAACCCAAACCCTAACCCTAACCCTAACCGAACCCTAACCCTAACCCTAACCCGAACCCTAACCTTAACCCTAACCCTAAACCTAACCCTAACCCGAACCCTAACCCTAACCCTAACCCTAACCCTAACCCTAACCCCTAACCCTAACCCGAAACCTAACCCTAACCCGAACACTAACCCTAACCCTAACCCGAACCCTAACCCTAACCCTAACCCTAACCCTAACTCGAATCTTAACCCGAACCCTAACCCTAACCCTAACCGTAACCCGAACCCTAACCCGAACTCTAACCCGACCCTAACCCTAACCCCTAACCCTAACCCTAACCCGAACCCGAACCCTAACCCGAACCCTAACCCTAACCCTAAACCGAACCCTAAACCTAACCATAACCCTAAACCTAACCCTAACCCGAACCCTTTCCCTAACCCTAACCCGATCTCTAACCATAACCCTAACCCTAACCCGAACCCTAAGCTTAACCCTAAACAAAATCCTAACCCTAACCCTAACCGAACCCGAAACCTAACCCGAACCCTAACCCTAACCCTAACCCGTCCCGTAACACGAACCCAAATACGAACCCTAACACTAACCCTAACCCTATCCCTAACCCGAACCTTAATCCTAACCCGAACCCGAACCCTAACACTAACCCGAACCCTAACCCTAACCCGAACCCTAACGCTAACCCGAACCCTAAACCTAACCCTAACCCGAACCCGAAACCGAACCCTAACCCTAACCCTAACCCGAACACTAACCCGAACCCGAACCCTAACCCTAACCCTAACCCGAACACTAACCTTAACCCTAACCCGAACCCTAACACTAACCCGAACCCTAACCCAAACCCGAACCCTAACCCGAACCCGAACCCTAACCCTAAACTTTACCCTAACCCTAAACCTAACCCGAACCCTAAACCTAACCCTAACCCGAAACCTAACCCGAACCCTAACCCTAAACCTAACCCGAATCCTAACCCTAACCCTAACCCGAACCCTAACCCGAACCCTAACCCTAACCCTAACCCTAACCCGAACCCTAACCCTAACCCTAACCGGAACCCTAACCCTAAACCTAACCCGATCCCTAACGCTAACCCTAACCCTAACCCTAACCCGAACCATAACCCTAACCCTAACCCGAACCCTATCCCTAACCGTAACCCTAACCCGAACCCGAACCCTAACACTAACCCGAACCCTAACCCGAACCCAAAACATAACCCGAACCCTAACCCTAACCCTAACCCTAAAACTAACCCCTAACCCTAACCCTAACCCTAACCCTAAAACCTAACCCTAACCCGAATCCTAACCCTAACCCTAACCCTAACCCTAACCCTAACCCTAACCCGAACCCTAACCCTAAACCTAACCCTAACCCTAACACTAACCCTAACCCGAACCCTAACCCGAACCCTAACCCTAACCCTAACCCTAAACCTAACCCGAACCCGAACCCTAACCCTAACCCTAAACCGAACCCGAACCCTAACCCGAACCCGAACCCTAACCCGAAACCTAACCCTAACCCTAACCCGAACCCTAACCCTAACCCTAAACTGAACACTAACCCTAACACTACCTGAACCCTACCCTAAACCTAACCCGAACTTGAACCCTATCCCTAACCCGAACCCGAAACCTAATACGAACCCGAACCCTAACCCTAACCCTAACCCGAACCCTAACCCTAACCCTAACCCGAACCCTAAACCTAACCCTAAACCGAAACCTAACCCTAACCCTAACCCGAACCCTAACCCTAACCCGAACCCTAACACTAACCCGAACCCGAACCCGAACCCTAACCCTAACCCGAACCCTAACCCTAACACTAACCCTAAACCTAACCCGAACCCTAACCCTAAACCTAACCCTAACCCTAACCCTAACCCTAACCCGAAACCTAACCCTAACCCTAACCTGAACACTAACCCTAACCCTAACCTGAACCCTACCCTAAACCTAACCCGAACCTGAACCCTAACCCTAACCCTAACCCGAAACCTAACCCGAACCCGAACCCTAAATCTAACCCTAACACGAACCCTAACCCTAACCCTAACCCGAACCCTAAACCTAACCCTAACCCGAAACCTAACCCTAACCCTAACCCGAACCCTAACCCTAACCCGAACCCTAACACTAACCCGAACCAGAACCCGAACCCTAACCCTAACCCGAACCCTAACCCTAACCCTAACCCTAACCCGAACCCTAACACAAACCTGAACCCTAAACCGAACCCGAACCCTAACCCTAAACCGAACCCTAACCCTAACCCTAACCCCAACCCTAACCCTAACACTAACCCGAACCCTAAACCTAACCCTAACCCGAACCCTAACCCTAACCCGAACCCTAACCCTTACCCTAACCCGAATCCTAACCCTAAACCTAACCCGAACCCTAACCCAAACCCTGACCCTAATCCTAACCCTAACACAAACCCTAACCCTAACCCTAACCCGAAAACTAACCCTAACCCTAATCTGAACCCTAACCCTAACCCTAACCCTACCCCTAACCCTAACCCGAATCCTAACCCTAACCCTAACCCTAACCCCTAACCCTAACCCGAACCCTAACCGTAACCCTAACCCGAACCCTAACCCTAACCCCAACCCGAACCCTAACCTAACCCTAACCCTAACTCGAACCTTAACCGAACACTAACCCTAACCCTAACCGTAACCCGAACCCTAACCCGAACTCTAACCCGACCCTAACCATAACCCCTAACCCGAACCCTAACCAGAACCCGAAACCTAACCCGAAACCTAAACATAACCCTAACCCGAACCCTAACCCTAACCCTAACCCTAACCCTAACCCAACCCTAAACCTAAACCTAACCTAACCTGAACACTAACCCTAACCCTAACCTGAACCCTACCCTAAACCTAACCCGAACCTGAACCCTAACCCTAACCCTAACCCGAAACCTAACCCTTACCCTAACCCTAACCCGAACCCGAACCCTAACCCTAACCCTAACCTGAACACTAAACCTAACCCTAACCTGAACCCTAACCATAACCCTAACCCGAACCTGAACCCTAAACCTAACCCTAACCCGAACCCTAACCCGAAACCGAACCCTAACCCTAACCCGAACCCTAACCCTAACCCTAACCCGAACCCTAAACCTAAACCTAACCCGAAACCTAACCCTAACCCTAACCCGAACCCTAACCTTAACCCGAACCCTTACCCTAACACGAACCCGAACCCGAACCCTAACCCTAACCCGAACCCTAACCCTAACCCTAACCCGAACTCTAACCCAAACCTGAACCCTAATCCGAACCCGAACCCTAACCCTAACCCGAACCCGAACCCTAACCCTAACCCCAACCCTAACCCTAACACTAACCGAACCGTAAACCTAACCCTAACCCGAACCCTAAACCTAACCCGAACCCTAACCCTAACCCTAACCCTAACCCGAACCCTAACCCTAACCCTAACCCTAACCCCTAACCCTAACCCGAACCCTAATCCTAACCCGAACCCTAAACCTAACCCTAACCCTAACCCTAACACTAACCCTAACCCTAACCCTAACTCGAACCTTAACCCGAACCCTAACCCTAACCCTAACCGTAACCGTAACCCGAACCCTAACCCGAACTCTAACCCGACCCTATCCCTTACCCCTAACCCTAACACTAACCCGAACCCGAACCCTAACCCGAAACCTAAACCTAACCCTAAACCGAACCCTAACCCTAAACATAACCCTAAACCTAACCCTAACCCGAACACTTTCCCTAACCCTAACCCGATCTCTAACAATAACCCTAACCCTAACCCGAACCCTAAGCTTAACCCTAAACAAAACCCTAACCCTAACCCTAACCCTAACCCGAACCCGAAACCTAACCCGAACCCTAACCCTAAACCTAACCCGTCCCCTAACCCGAACCCTAACACGAACCCTAAATCTAACCCTAACCCTAACCCTAACTCGAACCTTAATCCTAACCCGAACCCGAACCCTAACACTAACCCGAACCCTAACCCTAACCCGAAACCTAACCCTAAACCGAACCCTAAACCTAACCCTAACCCGAACCCGAACCCGAATCCTAACCCTAACCCTAACACGAACCCTAACCCGAACCCGAACCCTAACCCTAACCCTAACCCGAAACCTAACCCTAACCCTAACCCGAACCCTAACACTAACCCGAACCCTATACCTAACCCGAACCCTAACCCGAATCCTAACCCTAACCCTAACCCGAACCCTAACCCGAACCCTAACCCTAACCCTAACCCTAACCCGAACCCTAACCCTAACCCTAACCCGAACCCTAACCCTAAACCTAACCCGATCTCTAACCCTAACCCTAACCCTAACCCTAACCCGAATCATAACCCTAACCCTAACCCGAACCCTAAACCTAACCCTATCCCTAACCCGAACACGAGCCCTAACCCTACCCCGAACCCTAACTCGAAACCTAACCCTAAACCTAACCCTAACCCTAACCCAAACCCTAACCCTAACCCTAACCCGAACCCTAACGCTAACCCTAACCCTAAACCTAACCCTAACCCGAACCCTAACCCTAACCCTAACCGTAACCCTTACCCCTAACCCTAACCCGAACCCTAACCCTAACCCGAACCATAACCCTAACCCTAACCCGAACCCTAAACCTAACCCTATCCCTAACCCGAACACGATCCCTAACCCTACCCCGAACCCTAACTCGAACCCTAACCCTAAACCTAAACCTAACCCTAACCCTAACCCTAACCCTAACCCGAACCCTAACCCGAACCCTAACCCTAACCCTAACCCTACCCTAACCCTAACCCGAACACTAAACCTAACCCTAAACCGAACCCGAACCCTAACCCGAACCCGAACCCTAACCCGAAACCTAACCCTAACCTGAACCCGAAACCTAACCCTAACCCTAAACCTAACCCTAACCCTAACCCGAACCCTAACCCTAAACCTAACCCTAACCCTAACCCTAACCCTAACCCGAAACCTAACCCTAACCCTAACCCGAACCCTAACCCTAAACCTAACCCGAACCTGAACCCTAACCCTAACCCTAACCCGAACCCTAACCCTAACCCGAACCCTAAACCTATCCCGAACCCTAAACCTAACCCGAACCCAAACCCTAACCCTAACCCGAACCCGAACCCTAACCCTAACCCTACCCCGAACCCTAACACAAACCTGAACCATAACCCGAACCCTAACCCTAACCCTAAACCGAACCCTAAACCTAACCCTAACCCGAAACCTAACCATAACCCTAACCCGAACCCTAACACTAACCCGAAACCTAACCCTAACCCGAACACGAACCCGAACCCTAAACCTAAATCGAACCCTAACCCTAACCCTAACCCTAACCCGAAACCTAACCCAAACCTGAACCATAACCCGAACCCGAACCCTAACCCTAACCCGAACCTGAACCCTAACCCTAACCCCAACCCTAACCCTAAGCCTAACCCGAAACCTAAACCTAACCCGAACCCTAACCCTAACCCTAACCCGAATCCTAACCCTAACCCTAACCCTAACCCGAATCCTAACCCTAACCCTAACCCGAACCCTAACCCGAACCCTAACCCTAATCCTAAACCTAACCCAAACCTTAACCCTAACCCTCACCCGAACCCTAACCCTAACCCTAACCCGAACCCTAACCCTAACCCTAACCCGAACCCTAACGCTAACCCTAACCCTAAACCTAACCCTAACCCGAACCCTAACCCTAACCCTAACCGTAACCCTAACCCCTAACCCTAACCCGAACCCTAACCCTAACCCGAACACTAACCCTAACCCTAACCCGAACCCTAACCCTAACCCTAACCCTAACCCTAACCCTAACTCGAATCTTAACCCGAACCCTAACCCTAACCCTAACCGTAACCCGAACCCTAACCCGAACTCTAACCCGACCCTAACCCTAACCCCTAACCCTAACCCTAACCCGAACCCGAACCCTAACCCGAACCCTAACCCTAACCCTAAACCGAACCCTAAACCTAACCATAACCCTAAACCTAACCCTAACCCGAACCCTTTCCCTAACCCTAACCCGATCTCTAACCATAACCCTAACCCTAACCCGAACCCTAAGCTTAACCCTAAACAAAATCCTAACCCTAACCCTAACCCGAACCCGAAATCTAACCCGAACCCTAACCCTAACCCTAACCCGTCCCCTAACACAAACCCTAATACGAACCCTAACACTAACCCTAACCCTATCCCTATCCCGAACCTTAATCCTAACCCGAACCCGAACCCAAACACTAACCCGAACCCTAACCCTAACCCGAACCCTAACGCTAACCCGAACGCTAAACCTAACCCTAACCCGAACCCGAACCCGAACCCTAACCCTAACCCTAACCCGAACCCTAACCCGAACCCGAACCCTAACCCTAACCCTAACCCGAACCCTAACCCTAACCCTAACCCGAACCCTAACACTAACCCGAACCCTAAACCTAACCCGAACCCGAACACGAACCCTAACCCTAACCCGAACCCTAACCCTAAACATAACCCTTACCCAAACCCTAACCCAAAACCGAACCCTAACCCGAACCCGAACCCTAAACCTAACCCTAACCCGAACCCTAACCCGAACCCTAACCCTAACACTAACCCGAATCCTAACCCTAACCCGAACCCGAACCCTAACCCGAACCCTAACCCTAACCCTACCCCTAACCCAAACCCTAACCCTAACCCTAACCGGAACCCTAACCCTAAACCTAACCCGATCCCTAACGCTAACCCTAACCCTAACCCTAACCCGAACCATAACCCTAACCCTAACCCGAACCCTATCCCTAACCCTGACCCTAACCCGAACCTGAACCCTAACACTAACCCGAACCCTAACCCGAACCCAAAACATAACCCGAACCCTAACCCTAACCCTAACCCTAAACCTATCCCCTAACCCTAACCCTAACCCTAACCCTAAAACCTAACCCTAACCCGAATCCTAACCCTAAACCTAACCCTAACCCTAACCCTAACCCGAAACCTAACCCTAAACCTAACCCTAACCCTAACACTAACCCTAAACCTAACCCGAACACTAACCCGAACCCTAACCCTAACCCTAACCCTAACCCGAACCAGAACCCTAACCCTAACCCTAAACCGAACCCGAACCCTAACCCGAACCCGAACCTTAACCCGAAACCTGACCCTAACCCTACCCCGAACCCTAACCCTAACCCTAACCCTAACCCTAACCCGAACCCTAACCCTAAACCTAACCCTAACCCTAACCCTAACCCTAACCCTAACCCGAACCCTAACCCTAACCCTAACCTGAGCACTAACCCTAACCCTAACCTGAACCCTACCCTAAACCTAACCCGAACCTGAACCCTAACCCTAAACCTAACCCGAAACCTAACACGAACCCGAACCCTAACCCTAAACCTAACCCGAACCCTAACCCTAACCCTAACCCGAACCCTAAACCTAACCCTAAACCGAAACCTAACCCTAACCCTAACCCGAAACCTAACCCTAACCCGAACCCTAACACTAACCCGAACCCGAACCCGAACCCTAACCCTAACCCGAACCATAACCCTAACCCTAACCCTAACCCTAACCCGAACCCTAACCCTAAACCTAACCCTAACCCTAACCCTAACCCTAATCCGAACCCTAACCCTAACCCTACCCCTAACCCAAACCCTAACCCTAACCCTAACCGGAACCCTAACCCTAAACCTAACCCTAACCCGAACCCTAACCCTAACCCGAACCCTAACCCTAACCCTAACCCGAATCCTAACCCTAACCCTAACCCGAACCCTAACCCAAACCCTAACCCTAATCCTAACCCTAACACAAACCCTAAACCTAACCCTAACCCGAAACCTAACCCTAACCCTAACCTGAACCCTAACCTTAACCCTAACCCTACCCCTAAACCTAACCCGAATCCTAACCCTAACCCTAACCCTAACCCTAACACCTAACCCTAACCCGAACCCTAACCGTAACCCTAAACCGAACCCTAACCCTAACCCTAACCCGAACCCTAACCTAACCCTAACCCTAACCCTAACTCGAACCCTAACCCTATCCCGAACCCTAAACCTAACCCGAACCCAAACCCTAACCCTAACCCGAACCCGAACCCTATCCCTAACCCTACCCCGAACCCTAACCCAAACCTGAACCATAACCCGAACCCTAACCCTAACCCTAAACCGAACCCTAACCCTATCCCGAACCCTAAACCTAACCCGAACCCAAACCCTAACCCTAACCCGAACCCGAACCCTATCCCTAACCCTACCCCGAACCCTAACCCAAACCTGAACCATAACCCGAACCCTAACCCTAACCCTAAACCGAACCCTAAACCTAACCCTAACCCTAACCCGAACCCTAACCCTAACCCGAACCCTAACCCTAACCCGAACACGAACCCGAACCCTAAACCTAACCCGAACCCTAACCCTAAACCTAACCCTAACCCGAACCCTAACCCAAACCTGAACCATAACCCGAACCCGAACCCTAACCCTAACCCGAACCCGAACCCTAAACCTAACCCCAACCCTAACCCTAACCCTAACCCGAACCCTAACCCGAACCCTAACCCTAATCCTAAACCTAACCCAAACCCTAACCCTAACCCTAACCGAACCCTAAACCTAACCCTAACCCGAACCCTAACCTTAACCCTAACCCTAAACCTAACCCTAACCCGAACCCTAACCCTAACCCTAACCCTAACCCCTAACCCTAACCCGAAACCTAACCCTAACCCGAACACTAACCCTAACCCTAACCCGAACCCTAACCCTAACCCTAACCCTAACCCTACTCGAATCTTAACCCGAACCCTAACCCTAACCCTAACCGTAACCCGAACCCTAACCCGAACTCTAACCCGACCCTAACCCTAACCCCTAACCCTAACCCTAACCCCAACCCGAACCCTAACCCGAACCCTAACCCTAACCCTAAACCGAACCCTAAACCTAACCATAACCCTAAACCTAACCCTAACCCGAACCCTTTCCCTAACCCTAACCCGATCTCTAACCATAACCCTAACCCTAACCCGAACCCTAAGCTTAACCCTAAACAAAACCCTAACCCTAACCCTAACCCGAACCCGAAACCTAACCCGAACCCTAACCCTAACCCTAACCCGTCCCCTAACACGAACCCTAATACGAACCCTAACACTAACCCTAACCCTATCCCTAACCCGAACCTTAATCCTAACCCGAACCTGAACCCTAACACTAACCCGAACCCTAACCCTAACCCGAACCCTAAGGCTAACCCGAACCCTAAACCTAACCCTAACCCGAACCCGAACCCTAACCCTAAACCTAACCCGAAAACTAACCCGAACCCGAACCCTAACCCTAACCCTAACCCGAACCCTAACCCTAACCCTAACCCGAACCCTAACACTAACCCGAACCCTAAACCTAACCCGAACCCGAACACGAACCCTAACCCTAACCCGAACCCTAACCCTAACCATAACCCTTACCCGAACCCTAACCCAAACCCGAACCCTAACCCGAACCCGAACCCTAACCCTAAACTTTACCCTAACCCTAAACCTAACCCGAACCCTAAACCTAACCCTAACCCGAAACCTAACCCGAACCCTAACCCTAAACCTAACACGAATCCTAACCCTAACCCTAACCCGAACCCTAACCCGAACCCTAACCCTAACCCTAACCCTAACCCTAACCCGAACCCTAACCCTAACCCTAACCGGAACCCTAACACTAAACCTAATCCGATCCCTAACGCTAACCCTAACCCTATCCCTAACCCGAACCATAACCCTAACCCTAAACCCGAACCCTATCCCTAACCGTAACCCTAACCCGAAACCGAACCCTAACACTAACCCGAACCCTAACCCGAACCCAAAACATAACCCGAACCCTAACCCTAACCCTAACCCTAAACCTAACCCCTAACCCTAACCCTAACCCTAACCCTAAAACCTCACCCTAACCCGAATCCTAACCCTAACCCTAACCCTAACCCTAACCCGAACCCTAACCCTAAACCTAACGCTAACCGTAACACTAACCCTAACCCTAACCCGAACCCTAACCCGAACCCTAAACTGAACACTAACCCTAACCCTACCTGAACCCTACCCTAAACCTAACCCAAACCTGAACCCTAACCCTAACCCTAACCCGAAACCTAATACGAACCCGAACCCTAACCCTAACCCTAACCCGAACCCTAACCCTAACCCTAACCCGAACCCTAAACCTAACCCTAAACCGAAACCTAACCCTAACCCTAACCCGAACCCTAACCCTAACCCGAACCCTAACACTAACCCGAACCCGAACCCGAACCCTAACCCTAACCCGAACCCTAACCCTAACCCTAACCCTAACCCTAACCCTAACCCGAACCCTAACCCTAAACCTAACCCTAACCCTAACCCTAACCCTAACCCGAAACCTAACCCTAACCCTAACCTGAACACTAACCCTAACCCTAAACTGAACCCTACCCTAAACCTAACCCGAACCTGAACCCTAACCCTAACCCTAACCCGAAACCTAACCCGAACCCGAACCCTAAATCTAACCCTAACACGAACCCTAACCCTAACCCTAACACGAACCCTAAACCTAAACCTAACCCGAAACCTAACCCTAACCCAAACCCGAACCCTAACCCTAACCCGAACCCTAACACTAACCCGAACACGAACCCGAACCCTAACCCTAACCCGAACCCTAACCCTAACCCTAACCCTAACCCGAACCCTAACACAAACCTGAACCCTAAACCGAACCCGAACCCTAACCCTAAACCGAACCCTAACCCTAACCCTAACCCCAACCCTAACCCTAACACTAACCCGAACCCTAAACCTAACCCTAACCCGAACCCTAAACCTAACCAGAACCCTAACCCTAACCCTAACCCGAATCCTAACCCTAAACCTAACCCGAACCCTAACCCAAACCCTAACCCTAATCCTAACCCTAACACAAACCCTAACCCTAACCCTAACCCGAAAACTAACCCTAACCCTAACCTGAACCCTAACCCTAACCCTAACCCTACCCCTAACCCTAACCCGAATCCTAACCCTAACCCTAACCCTAACCCCTAACCCTAACCCGAACCCTAACCGTAACCCTAACCCGAACCCTAACCCTAACCCCAACCCGAACCCTAACCTAACCCTAACCCTAACTCGAACCTTAACCGAAACCTAACCCTAACCCTAACCGTAACCCGAACCCTAACCCGAACTCTAACCCGACCCTAACCATAACCCCTAACCCGAACCCTAACCAGAACCCGAACCCTAACCCGAAACCTAAACATAACCCTAACCCGAACCCTAACCCTAACCCTAACCCTAACCCTAACCCAACCCTAAACCTAAACCTAACCCTAACCTGAACACTAACCCTAACCCTAACCTGAACCCTACCCTAAACCTAACCCGAACCTGAACCCTAACCCTAACCCTAAACCGAAACCTAACCCTAACCCTAACCCTAACCCGAACCCGAACCCTAACCCTAACCCTAACCTGAACACTAAACCTAAACCTAACCTGAACCCTAACCCTAACCCTAACCCGAACCTGAACCGTAAACCTAACCCTAACCCGAACCCTAACCCGAAACCGAACCCTAACCCTAACCCGAACCCTAACCCTAACCCTAACCCGAACCCTAAACCTAACCCTAACCCGAAACCTAACCCTAACCCTAACCCGAACCCTAACCCTAACCCGAACCCTTACCCTAACACGAACCCGAACCCGAACCCTAACCCTAACCCGAACCCTAACCCTAACCCTAACCCGAACTCTAACCCAAACCTGAACCCTAATCCGAACCCGAACCCTAACCCTAACCCGAACCCGAACCCTAACCCTAACCCCAACCCTATCCCTAACACTAACCGAACCGTAAACCTAAACCTAACCGGAACCCTAAACCTAACCCGAACCCTAACCCTAACCCTAACCCTAACCCTAACCCTAACCCTAACCCCTAACCCTAAACCGAACCCTAACCCTAACCCGAACCCTAAACCTAACCCTAACCCTAACCCTAACACTAACCCTAACCATAACCCTAACTCGAACCTTAACCCGAACCCTAACCCTAACCCTAACCGTAACCCGAACCCTAACCCGTACTCTAACCCGACCCTATCCCTAACCCCTACCCCTAACACTAACCCGAACCCGAACCCTAACCCGAAACATAAACCTAACCCTAAACCGAACCCTAACCCTAAACATAACCCTAAACCTAACCCTAACCCGAACACTTTCCCTAACCCTAACCCGATCTCTAACAATAACCTTACCCTAACCCGAACCCTAAGCTTAACCCTTAACCCAAAACCCTAACCCTAACCCTAACCCTAACCCGAACCCGAAACCTAACCCGAACCCTAACCCTAACCCTAACCCGTCCCCTAACCCGAACCCTAACACGAACCCTAACTCTAACCCTAACCCTAACCCTAACACGAACCTTAATACTAACCCGAACCCGAACCCTAACACTAACCCGAACCCTAACCCTAACCCGAACCCTAACCGTAACCCTAACCCGAACCCTAACCCTAACCCCAACCCGAACCCTAACCTAACCCTAACCCTAACTCGAACCTTAACCGAAACCTAACCCTAACCCTAACCGTAACCCGAACCCTAACCAGAACTCTAACCCGACCCTAACCATAACCCCTAACCCGAACCCTAACCAGAACCCGAACCCTAACCCGAAACCTAAACATAACCCTAACCCGAACCCTAACCCTAACCCTAACCCTAACCCTAACCCAACCCTAAACCTAAACCTAACCCTAACCTGAACACTAACCCTAACCCTAACCTGAACCCTACCCTAAACCTAACCCGAACCTGAACCCTAACCCTAACCCTAACCCGAAACCTAACCCTAACCCTAACCCTAACCCGAACCCGAACCCTAACCCTAACCCTAACCTGAACACTAAACCTAAACCTAACCTGAACCCTAACCCTAACCCTAACCCGAACCTGAACCGTAAACCTAACCCTAACCCGAACCCTAACCCGAAACCGAACCCTAACCCTAACCCGAACCCTAACCCTAACCCTAACCCGAACCCTAAACCTAACCCTAACCCGAAACCTAACCCTAACCCTAACCCGAACCCTAACCCTAACCCGAACCCTTACCCTAACACGAACCCGAACCCGAACCCTAACCCTAACCCGAACCCTAACCCTAACCCTAACCCGAACCCTAAACCTAACCCTAACCCGAAACCTAACCCTAACCCTAACCCGAACCCTAACCCTAACCCGAACCCTAACACTAACCCGAACCCGAACCCGAACCCTAACCCTAACCCGAACCCTAACCCTAACCCTAACCCTAACCGGAACCCTAACCCTAAACATAACCCTAACCCGAACCCTAACCCTAACCCGAACCCTAACCCTAACCCTAACCCGAATCCTAACCCTAACCCTAACCCTAACCCGAACCCTAACCCAAACCCTAACCCTAATCCTAACCCTAACACAAACCCTAACCCTAACCCTAACCCGAAACCTAACCCTAACCCTAACCTGAACCCTAACCTTAACCCTAACCCTACCCCTAAACCTAACCCGAATCCTAACCCTAACCCTAACCCTAACCCTAACACCTAACCCTAACCCGAACCCTAACCGTAACCCTAACCCGAACCCTAACCCTAACCCTAACCCGAACCCTAACCTAACCCTAACCCTAACCCTAACTCGAACCTTAACCGAATCCTAATCCTAACCCTAACCGTACCCCGAACCCTAACCCGAACTCTAACCCGACCCTAACCATAAACCCTAACCCGAACCCTAACCAGAACCCGAACCCTAACCCGAAACCTAAACCTAACCCTAACCCGAGTCCTAACCCTAACCCTAACCCTAACCCTAACCCAACCCTAACCCTAAACCTAACCCTAACCCTAACCCTAACCCTAACCCGAACCCTAACCCTAACACTAAACTGAACACTAAACCTAACCCTAACCTGAACCCTAACCCTAACCCTAACCCGAACCTGAACCCTAACCCTAACCCTAACCCGAACCCTAACCCGAAACCGAACCCTAACCCTAACCCGAACCCTAACCCTAAGCCTAACCCGAATCCTAACCTTAACCCTAACCCGAACCCTAAAACGAACCCTAACCCTAACCCTAACCCTAACCCGAACCCTAACCCTAACCCTAACCCGAACCCTAATCCTAAACCTAACCCGATCTCTAACCCTAACCCTAACCCTAACCCTAACCCTAACCCGAACCATAACCCTAAACCTAGCCCGAACCCTAAACCTAACCCTATCCCTAACCCGAACACGAGCCCTAACCCTACCCCGAACCCTAACTCGAACCCTAACCCTAAACTTAACCTAACCCTAACCCTAACCCTAACCCTAACCCGAACCCTAACCCGAACCCTAACCCTAACCCTAACCCTACCCTAACCCTAACCCGAACACTAACCCTAACCCTAAACCGAAACCGAACCCTAACCCGAACCCGAACCCTAACCCGAAACCTAACCCTAACCCGAACCCGAACCCTAACCCTAACCCTAAACCTAACCCTAACCCTAACCCGAACCCTAACCCTAAACCTAACCCTAACCCTAACCCTAACCCTAACCCGAAACCTAATCCTAACCCTAACCCGAACCCTAAACCTAAACCTAACCCTAACCCTAACCCTAACCCTAACCCGAAACCTAACCCTAACCCTAACCCGAACCCTAACCCTAAACCTAACCCGAACCTGAACCCTAACCCTAACCCTAACCCGAACCCGAACCCTAACCCTAACCCGAACCCTAACCCTATCCCGAACCCTAAACCTAACCCGAACCCAAACCCTAACCCTAACCCGAACCCGAACCCTAACCCTAAACCTACCCCGAACCCTAACCCAAACCTGAACCATAACCCGAACCCTAACCCTAACCCTAAACCGAACCCTAAACCTAACCCTAACCCGAAACCTAACCGTAACCCTAACCCTAACCCTAACCCTAACCCTAACCCCTAACCCTAACCCGAACCCTAACCCTAACCCGAACCCTAAACCTAACCCTAACCCTAACCCTAACACTAACCCTAACCATAACCCTAACTCGAACCTTAACCCGAACCCTAACCCTAACCCTAACCGTAACCCGAACCCTAACCCGTACTCTAACCCGACCCTATCCCTAACCCCTACCCCTAACACTAACCCGAACCCGAACCCTAACCCGAAACATAAACCTAACCCTAAACCTAACCCTAACCCTAAACATAACCCTAAACCTAACCCTAACCCGAACACTTTCCCTAACCCTAACCCGATCTCTAACAATAACCTTACCCTAACCCGAACCCTAAGCTTAACCCTTAACCCAAAACCCTAACCCTAACCCTAACCCTAACCCGAACCCGAAACCTAACCCGAACCCTAACCCTAACCCTAACCCGTCCCCTAACCCGAACCCTAACACGAACCCTAACTCTAACCCTAACCCTAACCCTAACACGAACCTTAATCCTAACCCGAACCCGAACCCTAACACTAACCCGAACCCTAACCCTAACCCGAAACCTAACCCTAACCCGAACCCTAAACCTAACCCTAACCCGAACCCGAACCCGAATCCTAACCCTAACCCTAACCCGAACCCTAACCCGAACCCGAACCCTAACCCTAACCCTAACCCGAAACCTAACCCTAACCCTAACCCGAACCCTAACACTAACCCGAACCCTATACCTAACCCGAACTCGTAACCCGAATCCTAACCCTAACCCTAACCCGAACCCTAACCCGAACCCTAACCCTAACCCTAACCCGAACCCTAACCCTAACCCTAACCCGAACCCTAACCCTAAACCTAACCCGATCTCTAACCCTAACCCTAACCCTAACCCTAACCCGAACCATAACCCTAACCCTAACCCGAACCCTAAACCTAACCCTATCCCTAACCCGAACACGAGCCCTAACCCTACCCCGAACCCTAACTCGAACCCTAAACCTAAACCTAACGCTAACCCTAACCCTAACCCTAACCCTAACCCGAACCCTAACCCGAACCCTAACCCTAACCCTAACCCTACCCTAACCCTAACCCGAACACTAACCCTAACCCTAAACCGAACCCGAACCCTAACCCGAACCCGAACCCTAACCCGAAACCTAACCCTAACCCGAAACCGAAACCTAACCCTAACCCTAAACCTAACCCTAACCCTAACCCGAACCCTAACCCTAAACCTAACCCTAACCCTAACCCTAACCCTAACCCGAAACCTAACCCTAACCCTAACCCGAACCCTAACCCTAAACCTAAACCGAACCTGAACCCTAACCCTAACCCTAACCCGAACCCTAACCCTAACCCGAACCCTAAACCTATCCCGAACCCTAAACCTAACCCGAAACCAAACCCTAACCCTAACCCGAACCCGAACCCTAAACCTAACCCTACCCCGAACCCTAACCCAAACCTGAACCATAACCCGAACCCTAACCCTAACCCTAACCGTACCCCGAACCCTAACCCGAACTCTAACCCGACCCTAACCATAACCCTTAACCCGAAACCTAACCAGAACCCGAACCCTAACCCGAAACCTAAACCTAAACCTAACCCGAACCCTAACCCTAACCCTAACCCTAACCCAACCCTAAACCTAAACCTAACCCTAACCCTAACCCTAACCCTAACCCGAACCCTAAACCTAACCCTAACCTGAACACTAAACCTAACCCTAACCTGAACCCTAACCCTAACCCTAACCCGAACCTGAACCCTAACCCTAACCCTAACCCGAACCCTAAACCTAACCCTAACCCAAAACCTAACCCTAATCCTAACCTGAACCCTAACCCTAACCCGAACCCTAACCCTAACACGAACCCGAACCCGAACCCTAACCCAAACCCGAACCCTAACCCTAACCCTAACCCTAAACCGAACCCTAACCCAAACCTGAACCCTAACCCGAACCCGAACCCTAACCCTAACCCGAACCCGAACCCTAACCCTAACCCCAACCCTAACCCTAACACTAATCTAACCGTAAACCTAACCCTAACCCGAACCCTAACCCTAACCCGAACCCTAACCCTAACCCTAACCCGAACCCTAACCCTAACCCTAACCCTAACCCCTAACCCTAACCCGAACCCTAACCCTAACCCGAACCCTAAACCTAACCCTAATCCTAACCCTAACCCTAACCCTAACCCTAACTCGAACCTTAACCCGAACCCTAACCCTAACCCTAACCGTAATCCGAACCCTAACCCGAACTCTAACCCGACCCTAACTCTAACCCCTAACCCTGACCCTAACCCGAACCCGAAACCTAACCCGAAACCTAAACATAACCCTAAACCGAACCCTAACCCTAACCATAACCCTAAACCTAACCCTAACCCGAACCCTTTCCCTAACCCTAACCCGATCTCTAACCATAACCCTAACCCTAACCCGAACCCTAAGCTTAACCCTAAACAAAACCCTAACCCTAACCCTAATCCTAACCCGAACCCGAAACCTAACCCGAACCCTAACCCTAACCCTAACCCGTCCCCTAACCCGAACCCTAACACGAACCCTAACTCTAACCCTAACACTAACCCTAACTCGAACCTTAATCCTAACCCGAACCCGAACCCTAACACTAACCCGAACCCTAACCCTAACCCGAAAACTAACCCTAACCCGAACCCTAAACCTAACCCTATCCCGAACCCGAACCCGAATCCTAACCCTAACCCTACCCCGAACCCTAACCCGAACCCGAACCCTAACCCTAACCCTAACCCGAAACCTAACCCTAACCCTAACCCGAACCCTAACACTAACCCGAACCCTATACCTAACCCGAACCCGAACACGAACCCTAACCCTAAACCGAACCCTAACCCTAACCCTAACCCTTACCCGAACCCTAACCCAAACCCGAACCCTAACCCGAACCCTAACCCTAACCCGAACCCGAACCCTAACCCTAACACTTACCCTAACCCTAAACCTAACCCGAACCCAAACCCTAACTCTAACCCGAATCCTAACCCTAACCCTAACCCGAAACCTAACTCGAACACTAACCCTAACCCTAACCCTAACCCGAACCCTAACCCTAACCCGAACCCTAACCCTAAACCTAACCCGATCTCTAATCCTAACCCTAACCCTAACCCTAACCCGAACCCTAACCCTAACCCTAACCCGAACCCTAACCCTAACCCTATCCCTAACACGAACACGAGCCCTAAACCTACCCCGAACCCTAACCCTAACCCGAACACAAAACCTAACCCGAACCCTAACACTAACCCTAACCCTAACCCTAACCCTAAACCTAACCCCTAACCCTAACCCTAACCCTAACCCTAAAACCTAACCCTAACCCGAATCCTAACCCTAACCGTAACCCTAACCCTAACCCGAAGCCTAACCCTAAACCTAAACCTAACACGAACCCTAACCCTAACCCTAACCCTAACCCTAACCCGTCCCCTAACCCGAACCCTAACCCTAACCCTAACCCGAACACGAACGCTAACCCTAACCCTAAACCGAACCCGAACCCTAACATGAAACGTAACCCTAACCCTAACCCGAACCCTAACCCTAACCCTAACCCGAACCCTAACCCTAAACCTAACACTGACCCTAACTCTAACCCTAAACCTAACCCGAACCCTAAACCTAACCCTAACCTGAACCCTAACCCTAACCCTAACCCGAACCTGAACCCTAACACTAACCCTAACCCGAACCCGAACCCTAACCCTAACCTGAACCCTAACCCTAACCCGAACCCTAAACCTAACCCGAACCCTAACCCTAACCCTAACCCGAACCCTAACCCTAACCCTAACCCTAACCCGAACCCTAACCCTAACCCTAACCCTAACCCTTACCCTAACCCTAACCCTAACCCGAACCCTAAACCTAACCCTAACCCGAACTCTAACCCGAACCCTAACCCTAAACCTAACCTGAATACTAACCCTAACCCTAACCCGAACCCTAACCCGAAACCTAACCCTAACCCTAACCCGAACCCTAACCCTAACCCTAACCCGAACCCTAACCCTAACCCTAACCCGAACCCTAACCCCAACCCTAAACCTAACCCTAGCCCGAAACCTAAACCTAACCGTAACCCGAACCCTAACCCTAACCCGAACCCTAACACTAACCCTAACACGAATCCTAACCCTAACCCGAACCCGAACACGAACCCTAACCCTAATCCTAACCCGAACCCTAACCCTAACCGGAACCCTAACCCTAACCCTAACCCGAACCCTAACCCAGACCATAACCCGAACCCTAAACCGAACACTAACCCGAACCCTAACCCGAACCCTAACCCGAACCCTAACCCGAACCCTAACCCTAAACCTAACCCTAACCCTAACCCGAACCCTAACCCTAACCCGAACACTAACCCTAACCCTAACCCGAAACCTAACCCTAACCCTAACCCGAACCCTAACCCGAACCCTAACCCGAACCCTAACCCGAAACCTAACCCTAACCCTAACCCGAACCCTAACCCGAACCCTAACCCTAACCCTAACCCGAACCCTAACCCTAACACTAACCCGAACCCTAACCCAAACCCTAACCCTAACCCTAACCATAACACGAACCCGAACCCTAACCCTAACCCTAACCCTAACCCGAACCCTAACCCTAACCCTAAACTGAACCCGAAACCTAAACCGAACCCTAACCCTAACCCTCATCCGAACCCTAACACTAACCCTAAACTTAACCCTAACTCGAACCGGAACCCTAACCCTAAACCTAACCCGAACCCTAACCCGAACTCTAACCCTAACCCTAACCATAACCCGAACCCGAACCCTAAACCTAACCCTAAACCTAACCCGAACCCTAACCCTAACCCTAACCCGAACCTTAACCCGAACCCTAACCCTAACCATAACCCGAACCCTAACCGTAACCTTAACCCTAACCCGAACACTAACCCTAAACCGAACCCTAACCCTAACCCTAACCCTAACCCTAACCCGAACCCTAACCCTAACCCTAACCTAACCGTAATCCGAAACCTAACCCTAACCCTAACCCTAACACTAACCCCTAACCCTACCCCGAACCCTAACCCTAACCCTAACCCGAACCCGAACACTAACCCCTAACCCTAACCCGAACCCGACCCTAAAACTAACCCTAATCCTAACCCTAACCCTAACCAGAACCTGAACCCTAACCCTAACCAGAACCCGAACCCTAACCCTAACCCTAACCCTAAACCTAACCCGAACCCGAACCCTAACCCTAACTCAAACCCTAACCCTAACCCTAACCCTAACCCTAACCATAACCCCAACCCTAACCCGAACCCTAACCCTAACCCTAACCCGAACCCTAACCCTAACCCTAACCCTCACCCGAACCCGAACCCTCACCCCAACCCGAACCCTAACCCGAACCCTAAATCGAACCATAAACCGAACCCTAACCCTAACCCTAACCCGAACCCTAACAAGAACCCAAACCCTAAACCTAACCCTAACCCTAACCCTAAACCGAACCCTAACCCTAACCCTAAACCGAAACCTAACCCCTAACCCGAACCCGAACACGTACCCTAACCCGAACCCGAACCCTAACCCTAACCCTACCCCGAACCCGAACCCAAACCATAACCCTCACCCTAACCCGAACCCAAACCCTAACCCTAAACCTAACCCTAACCCGAACCCTAACCCTAACCCTAACCCTAAACCTAACCCTAACACGAACACTAAACCTAACCCGAACCCTAACCCGAACCCTAACCCAAACCCGAACCCTAACCAGAACCCTAACCAGAACTCTAACCCGACCCTAACCCTTACCCCTAAACCTAACCCTAACCCGAACCCGAACCCTAAGCCGAACCCTAACCCTAATCCTAACCCTAACCCAAACCCTAACCCTAACCCTAACCCGAACCCTAACCCTAACCCTAACCCGAAACCTAACCCTAACCCTAACCCGAACCCTAACACTAACCAGAACCCTAACACTAACCTAACCCTAACCCTAACCCGAACCCGAACCCAAACCCTAAACCTAACCCTAACCCTAACCCTAACCCTAACCCTAACTCTAAACTGAACCCTAACCCTAACCCAAACCCTAACCCGAACGCTAAACCGAACCCTAACCCGAACCCTAACACTAACCCGAACCCTAACACTAACCTAACCCTAACCCTAACCCGAACCCGAACCCAAACCCTAAACCTAACCCTAACCCTAACCCTAACCCTAACCCTAACTCTAAACTGAACCCTAACCCTAACCCGAACCCTAACCCTAACCCTAACCCGTCCCCTAACCCGAAACCTAACACGAATCCTAACTCTAACCCTAACCCTAACCCTAACTCGTACCTTAATCCTAACCCGAACCCGAACCCTAACACTAACCCGAACCCTAACCCTAACCCGAAACCTAACCCTAACCCGAACCCTAAACCTAACCCTAACCCGAACCCGAACCCGAATCCTAAACCTAACCCTAACCCGAACCCTAACCCGAACCCGAACCCTAACCCTAACCCTAACCCGAAACCTAACCCTAACCCTAACCCTTACCCGAACGCTAACCCAAACACGAACCCTAACCCGAACCCTAACCCTAACCCGAACCCGAACCCTAACCCTAACCCTTACCCTAACCCTAAACCTAACCCGAACCCTAAACCTAACCCTAACCCGAACCCGAACCCGAATCCTAACCCTAACCCTAACCCGAACCCTAACCCGAACCCGAACCCTAACCCTAACCCTAACCCTAACCCGAACCCTAACCCTAACCCGAACCCTAACACTAACCCGAACGCGAACCCGAACCCTAACCCTAACCCGAAAACTAACCCTAACCCTAACCCTAACCCGAACCCTAACCCAAACCTGAACCCTAAACAGAACCCGAACCCTAACCCTAACCCGAACCCGAACCCTAACCCTAACACCAACCCTAACCCTAACACTAACCCGAACCCTAAACCTAACTCTAACCCGAACCCTAACCTTAACCCGAACCCTAACCCTAACCCTAACCCAAATCCTAACCCTAACCCTAACCCGAACCCTAACCCAAACCCTAACACTAATCCTAACCCTAACACAAACCCTAACCCTAACCCTAACCCGAAACCTAACCCTAACCCTAACCTGAACCCTAAACTTAACCCTAACCCTACACCTAACCCTAACCCGAATCCTAACCCTAACCCTAACCCTAAACCTAACACCTAACCCTAACCCGAACCCTAACCGTAACCCTAACCCGAACCCTAACCCTAACCCTAACCCGAACCCTAACCTAACCCTAACCCTAACCCTAACTCGAAACTTAACCGAACCCTAACCCTAACCCTAACCGTACCCCGAACCCTAACCCGAACTCTAACCCGACCCTAACCATAACCCTTAACCCGAACCCTAACCAGAACCCGAACCCTAACCCGAAACCTAAACCTAAACCTAACCCGAACCCTAACCCTAACCCTAACCCTAACCCAACCCTAAACCTAAACCTAACCCTAACCCTAACCCTAACCCTAACCCGAACCCTAAACCTAACCCTAACCTGAACACTAAACCTAACCCTAACCTGAACCCTAACCCTAACCCTAACCGGAACCTGAACCCTAACCCTAACCCTAACCCGAACCCTAAACCTAACCCTAACCCAAAACCTAACCCTAATCCTAACCTGAACCCTAACCCTAACCCGAACCCTAACCCTAACACGAACCCGAACCCGAACCCTAACCCAAACCCGAACCCTAACCCTAACCCTAACCCTAAACCGAACCCTAACCCAAACCTGAACCCTAACCCGAACCCGAACCCTAACCCTAACCCGAACCCGAACCCTAACCCTAACCCCAACCCTAACCCTAACACTAATCTAACCGTAAACCTAACCCAGCCCGAACCCTAACCCTAACCCGAACCCTAACGCTAACCCTAACCCGAACCCTAACCCTAACCCTAACCCTAACCCCTAACCCTAACCCGAACCCTAACCCTAACCCGAACCCTAAACCTAACCCTAATCCTAACCCTAACCCTAACCCTAACCCTAACTCGAACCTTAACCCGAACCCTAACCCTAACCCTAACCGTAACCCGAACCCTAACCCGAACTCTAACCCGACCCTAACTCTAACCCCTAACCCTGACCCTAACCCGAACCCGAAACCTAACCCGAAACCTAAACATAACCCTAAACCGAACCCTAACCCTAACCATAACCCTAAACCTAACCCTAACCCGAACCCTTTCCCTAACCCTAACCCGATCTCTAACCATAACCCTAACCCTAACCCGAACCCTAAGCTTAACCCTAAACAAAACCCTAACCCTAACCCTAATCCTAACCCGAACCCGAAACCTAACCCGAACCCTAACCCTAACCCTAACCCGTCCCCTAACCCGAACCCTAACACGAACCCTAACTCTAACCCTAACCCTAACCCTAACTCGAACCTTAATCCTAACCCGAACCCGAACCCTAACACTAACCCGAACCCTAACCCTAACCCGAAAACTAACCCTAACCCGAACCCTAAACCTAACCCTAACCCGAACCCGAACCCGAATCCTAACCCTAACCCTACCCCGAACCCTAACCCGAACCCGAACCCTAACCCTAACCCTAACCCGAAACCTAACCCTAACCCTAACCCGAACCCTAACACTAACCCGAACCCTATACCTAACCCGAACCCGAACACGAACCCTAATCCTAAACCGAACCCTAACCCTAACCCTAACCCTTACCCGAACCCTAACCCAAACCCGAACCCTAACCCGAACCCTAACCCTAACCCGAACCCGAACCCTAACCCTAACCCTTACCCTAACCCTAAACCTAACCCGAACCCAAACCCTAACTCTAACCCGAATCCTAACCCTAACCCTAACCCGAAACCTAACTCGAACACTAACCCTAACCCTAACCCTAACCCGAAACCTAACCCTAACCCGAACCCTAACCCTAAACCTAACCCGATCTCTAACCCTAACCCTAACCCTAACCCTAACCCGAACCCTAACCCTAACCCTAACCCGAACCCTAACACTAACCCTAACCCTAACCCTAACCCTAAACCTAACCCCTAACCCTAACCCTAACCCTAACCCTAAAACCTAACCCTAACCCGAATCCTAACCCTAACCGTAACCCTAACCCTAACCCGAAGCCTAACCCTAAACCTAAACCTAACACGAACCCTAACCCTAACCCTAACCCTAACCCTAACCCGTCCCCTAACCCGAACCCTAACCCTAACCCTAACCCGAACACGAATGCTAACCCTAACCCTAAACCGAACCCGAACCCTAACATGAAACGTAACCCTAACCCTAACCCGAACCCTAACCCTAACCCTAACCCGAACCCTAACCCTAAACCTAACACTGACCCTAACTCTAACCCTAAACCTAACCCGAACCCTAAACCTAACCCTAACCTGAACCCTAACCCTAACCCTAACCCGAACCTGAACCCTAACACTAACCCTAACCCGAACCCGAACCCTAACCCTAACCTGAACCCTAACCCTAACCCGAACCCTAAACCTAACCCGAACCCTAACCCTAACCCTAACCCGAACCCTAACCCTAACCCTAACCCTAACCCGAACCCTAACCCTAACCCTAACCCTAACCCTTACCCTAACCCTAACCCTAACCCGAACCCTAAACCTAACCCTAACCCGAACTCTAACCCGAACCCTAACCCTAAACCTAACCTGAATACTAACCCTAACCCTAACCCGAACCCTAACCCGAAACCTAACCCTAACCCTAACCCGAACCCTAACCCTAACCCTAACCCGAACCCTAACCCTAACCCTAACCCGAACCCTAACCCCAACCCTAAACCTAACCCTAGCCCGAAACCTAAACCTAACCGTAACCCGAACCCTAACCCTAACCCGAACCCTAACACTAACCCTAACACGAATCCTAACCCTAACCCGAACCCGAACACGAACCCTAACCCTAATCCTAACCCGAACCCTAACCCTAACCGGAACCCTAACCCTAACCCTAACCCGAACCCTAACCCAGACCATAACCCGAACCCTAAACCGAACACTAACCCGAACCCTAACCCGAACCCTAACCCGAACCCTAACCCGAACCCTAACCCTAAACCTAACCCTAACCCTAACCCGAACCCTAACCCTAACCCGAACACTAACCCTAACCCTAACCCGAAACCTAACCCTAACCCTAACCCGAACCCTAACCCGAACCCTAACCCGAACCCTAACCCGAAACCTAACCCTAACCCTAACCCGAACCCTAACCCGAACCCTAACCCTAACCCTAACCCGAACCCTAACCCTAACACTAACCCGAACCCTAACCCAAACCCTAACCCTAACCCTAACCATAACACGAACCCGAACCCTAACCCTAACCCTAACCCTAACCCGAACCCTAACCCTAACCCTAAACTGAACCCGAAACCTAAACCGAACCCTAACCCTAACCCTCATCCGAACCCTAACACTAACCCTAAACTTAACCCTAACTCGAACCGGAACCCTAACCCTAAACCTAACCCGAACCCTAACCCGAACTCTAACCCTAACCCTAACCATAACCCGAACCCGAACCCTAAACCTAACACTAAACCTAACCCGAACCCTAACCCTAACCCTAACCCGAACCTTAACCCGAACCCTAACCCTAACCATAACCCGAACCCTAACCGTAACCTTAACCCTAACCCGAACACTAACCCTAAACCGAACCCTAACCCTAACCCTAACCCTAACCCTAACCCGAACCCTAACCCTAACCCTAACCTAAACGTAATCCGAAACCTAACCCTAACCCTAACCCTAACACTAACCCCTAACCCTACCCCGAACCCTAATCCTAACCCTAACCCGAACCCGAACACTAACCCCTAACCCTAACCCGAACCCGACCCTAAAACTAACCCTAATCCTAACCCTAACCCTAACCAGAACCTGAACCCTAACCCTAACCAGAACCCGAACCCTAACCCTAACCCTAACCCTAAACCTAACCCGAACCCGAACCCTAACCCTAACTCAAACCCTAACCCTAACCCTAACCCTAACCCTAACCATAACCCCAACCCTAACCCGAACCCTAACCCTAACCCTAACCCGAACCCTAACCCTAACCCTAACCCTCACCCGAACCCGAACCCTCACCCCAACCCGAACCCTAACCCGAACCCTAAATCGAACCATAAACCGAACCCTAACCCTAACCCTAACCCGAACCCTAACAAGAACCCAAACCCTAAACCTAACCCTAACCCTAACCCTAAACCGAACCCTAACCCTAATCCTAAACCGAAACCTAACCCCTAACCCGAACCCGAAAACGTACCCTAACCCGAACCCGAACCCTAACCCTAACCCTACCCCGAACCCGAACCCAAACCATAACCCTCACCCTAACCCGAACCCAAACCCTAACCCTAAACCTAACCCTAACCCGAACCCTAACCCTAACCCTAACCCTAAACCTAACCCTAACACGAACACTAAACCTAACCCGAACCCTAACCCGAACCCTAACCCAAACCCGAACCCTAACCAGAACCCTAACCAGAACTCTAACCCGACCCTAACCCTTACCCCTAAACCTAACCCTAACCCGAACCCGAACCCTAAGCCGAACCCTAACCCTAATCCTAACCCTAACCCAAACCCTAACCCTAACCCTAACCCGAACCCTAACCCTAACCCTAACCCGAAACCTAACCCTAACCCTAACCCGAACCCTAACACTAACCAGAACCCTAACACTAACCTAACCCTAACCCTAACCCGAACCCTAACCCTAACCCGAAACTGAACCCGAAACCTAAACCGAACCCTAACCCTAACCCTAATCCGAACCCTAACACTAACCCTAACCTTAACCCTAACTCGAACCGGAACCCTAACCCTAAACCTAACCCGAACCCTAACCCGAACCCTAACCCGAAACCTAACCCTAACCCTAACCCGAACCCTAACACGAACCCTAACCCTACCCCTAACCCGAACCCTAACCCTAACACTAACCCGAACCCTAACCCGAACTCTAACCCTAACCCTAATCATAACCCGAACCCGAACCCTAAACCTAACCCTAAACCTAACCCGAACCCTAACCCTAACCCTAACCCGAACCTTAACCCGAACCCTTACCCTAACCATAACCCGAACCCTAACCGTAAACCTAACCCTAACCCGAACACTAACCCTAAACCGAACCCTAACCCTAACCCTAACCCTAACCCTAACCCTAACTTAACCCTAATCCGAAACCTAACCCTAACCCTAACCCCAACACTAACCCCTAACCCTACCCCGAACCCTAACCCTAACCCTAACCCGAACCCGAACACTAACCCCTAACCCTAACCCGAACCCGACCCTAAACCTAACCCTAATCCTAACCCTAACCCTAACCAGAACCCTAACCCTAACCCTAACCAGAACCCGAACCCTAACCCTAACCCTAACCCTAAACCTAACCTGAACCCGAACCCTAACCCTAACTCGAACCCTAACCCTAACCCTAACCCTAACCATAACCCCAACCCTAACCCGAACCCTAACCCTAACCCTAACCTGAACCCTAACCCTAACCCTAACCCTCACCCGAACCCGAACCCTCACCCTAACCCGAACCCTAACCCGAACCCTAACTCGAACCATAAACCGAAACCTAACCCGAACCCTAAACCGAACCCTAACCCGAACCCTAACCCTAACCGTAACCCTAACCCTAACCCAAACCTAACACTAACCCTAACCCTAACCCTAACCCGAACCCTAACCCGAACCCTAACCCGAACCCTAACCCTAACCCTAACCCGAACCCTAACCCTAACCCTAACCCGAACCCTAACAAGAACCCAAACCCTAAACCTAACCCTAACCCTAACCCTAAACCGAACCCTAACCCTAACCCTAAACCGAACCCTAACCCCTAACCCGAACCCGAACACGTACCCTAACCCGAACCCGAACCCTAACCCTACCCCGAACCCGAACCCAAACCATAACCCTCACCCTAACCCGAACCCAAACCCTAACCCTAAACCTAACCCTAACCCGAACCCTAACCCTAACCCTAACCCTAAACCTAACCCTAACACGAACACTAACCCTAACCCGAACCCACCCCGAACCCTAACCCAAACCCGAACCCTAACCAGAACCCTAACCAGAACTCTAACCCGACCCTAACCCGAACCCTAACCCTAACCCTAACCCTAACCCGAACCCCTAACTCTAACCCGAACCATAACCCCAACCCGAACCCTAACCCAAACCCTAACCCGAACACTAACCCCAACCCTAACCCTAACTCGAACCCTAACCAGAACCCTAACCCTAACACTAACCCTAACCCGAACCCTAACCAGAAATCTAACCCGACCCTAACCCTAACCCTAAACCTAACCCTAACCTGAACCCTAACCCTAACCCGTACCCTAACCCTAACCCTAACCCGAACCCTAACCCTAAACCTAAACCGAACCCTAACCCTAACCATAACCTTAAACCTAACCCTAACACGAACCCTAACCCTAACCCTAACCCGATCTCTAACCCTAACCCTAACCCTAACCCGAACCCTAAAATTAACCCTAAACAAAACCCTAAACCTAACCCTAACCCTGACCCTAACCAGAACCCTAACACTAACCCGAACCCTAACACTAACCCATCCCTAACCCTAACCCGAACCCGAACCCAAACCCTAAACCTAACCCTAACCCTAACCCTAACCCTAACTCTAAACTGAACCCTAACCCTAACCCGAACCCTAACCCGAACCCTAAACCGAACCCTAACCCGAACCATTACCCGAACCCAAAACCGAACCCTAACCCGAACCCTAACCCTAACCCTAACCCGAACCCTAACCCGAATTCTAACCCTAACCCTAACCCGAACCCTAACCCTAACCCGAACCCTAACCAGAATCCTCACCCTAACCCTAACCCGAACCCTAACCCGAACCCTAAACCGAACCCTAACCCGAACCATTACCCGAACCCTAAACCGAACCCTAACCCGAACCCTAAACCTAACCCTAACCCGAACCCTAACCCGAATTCTAACCCTAACCCTAACCCGAACCCTAACCCTAACCCGAACCCAAACCATAACCCTCACCCTAACCCGAACCCTAACCCTAAACCTAACCCGAAACCTAACCCTAACCCTAACCTTAACCCTAACCCGAACACTAACCCTAAACCGAACCCTAACCCGAACCCTAACCCGAACACTAACCCTAACCCTAACCCTAACCCGAACCCTAAACCTAACCCGAACCCGAACCCTAACCCTAACCCGAACCCTAACCCTAACCCTAACCCTAACCCTAACCCGAACCCTAACCCGAACCCTAACCCGAACCCTAACCCTAACCCTAACCCGAACCCTAACACTAACCCTAACCCTAACCCTAAACCGAACACTAATCCTTACCCGAACCCTAACCCGAACCCTAACCCTAACCCTAACCGTAACCCTAACCCGAACCCTAACCCTAACCCTAACCCGAACCCTAACCCTAACCCTAAACCGTACCCGAACCCTAACCCGAACCCTAACCCTAACCCTAATCCGAACCCTAACACTAAACCTAACCTTAACCCTAACAGGAACCGGAACCTTAATCCTAAACCTAACCCAAACCCTAACCCGAACCCTAACGCTAACCCTAACCCGAACCCTAACCCTAACCCTAACCCGATGTCTAACCCTAACACTAACCCTAACCCAAAACCTAACCCGAACCCGAACCCTAAACCTAACCCTAATCCTAACCCTAACCCGAACCATAACCCTAACCCTAACCCGAACCCTATCCCTAACCCTAACCCTAACCCGAACCGGAGCCCTAACACTATCCCGAACCCTAACCCTAACCCGAACCCAAAACCTAACCCGAACCCTAACCCTAACGCTAACCCTAACCCTAACCCTAACCTCTAACACTAATTCTAACCCTAACCCTAAAACCTAACACTAAACCGAACCCTAACCCTAACCCTAAGCCTAACCCTAACTCGAATCCTAACACTAAACCTAGCCCTAACCCTAACCCTAACCCTAACCCTAAACCGAACCCTAACCCGAACCCTAACCCTAACCCTAACCCTAACCCTAACCCGAACACTAACCCTAACCCTAAACGGAACCCGAACCCTAACCCGAACCCGAACCGTAACCCGAACCGTAACCCTAACCCGAACCCGAACCCTAACCCTAACCCTAAACCTAACCATAACCCTAACCCAAACCCTAACCCTAAACCTAACCCTAACCCTAACCCTAACCCTAACCCGAAACCTAACCCTAACCCTAACCCGAACCCTAACCCTAAACCTAACCCGAACCTGAACCCTAACACTAACCCTAACCCGAACCCGAAACCTAACCCTAACCCTAACCCTAACCCTAACTTGAATCTTAACCCAAACCCTAACACTAACCCTAACCGTAACCCGAACCCTAACCCGAACTCTAACCCGACCCTAACCCTAACCCCTAACCCTAACCCTAACCCGAACCCTAACCCTAACCCGAACCCGAACCCGAACCCTAACCCTAACCCAAACCCTAACACTAACCCGAACCATAACCCTAACCCTAACCCGAACCCTATCCCTAACCCTAACCCTAATCCGAACCGGAGCCCTAACCCTATCACGAACCCTAACCCTAACCCGAACCCAAACCTAACCCGAACCCTAACCCTAACCCTAACCCTAACCCTAAACCTAACCTCTAACCCTAATTCTAACCCTAACCCTAAAACCTAACCCTAAACCGAACCCTAACCCTAACCCTAAGCCTAACCCTAACTCGAACCCTAACCCTAAACCTAACCCTAACCCTAACCCTAACCCTAACCCTAACCCGAACCCTAACCCGAACCCTAACCCTAACCCTAACCCTAACCCTAACCCGAACACTAACCCTAACCCTAAACGGAACCTGAAACCTAACCCGAACCCGAACCGTAACCCGAACCGTAACCCTAACCCGAACCCGAACCCTAACCCTAACCCTAAACCTAACCCTAACCCTAACCCGAAAGCTAACCCTAAACCTAACCCTAAACCTAACCCTAACCCTAACCCGAAACCTAACACTAACCCTAACCCGAACCCTAACCCTAAACCTAACCCGAACCTGAACCCTAACCCTAAACCGAACCCGAACCCGAACCCTAACCATAACCCTAACCCTAACCCTAACTCGAATCTTAACCCAAACCCTAACCCTAACCCTAATCGTAACCCGAAACCTAACCCGAACTCTAAACCGACCCTAACCCTAACCCCTAACCCTAACCCTAACCCGAACCCGAACCCTAACCCGAACCCTAACCCTAACCCTAAACCGAACCCTAACCCTAACCATAACCCTAAACCTAACCCTAACCCGAACCCTTTCCCTAACCCTAACCCGATCTCTAACCCTAACCCTAACCCTAACCCGAACCCTAAGCTTAACCCTAAACAAAACCCTAACCCTAACCCGAACCCGAAACCTAACCCGAACCCTAACCCTAACCCTAACCCGTCCCCTAACCCGAACCCTAACACGAACCCTAACACTAACCCTAACCCAAACCCTAACCCGAACCTTAATCCTAACCCGAACCCGAACCCTAACACTAACCCGAACCCTAACCCTAACCCGAACCCTAACGCTAACCCGAACCCTAAACCTAACCCTAACCCGAACCCGAACCCGAACCCTAACCCTAACCCTAACCCGAAAACTAACCCGAACCCGAACCCTAACCCTAACCCTAACCCGAACCCTAACACTAACCCGAAACCTAAACCTAACCCGAACCCGAACACGACCCTAACCCTAACCCGAACCCTAACCCTAACCATAACCCTTACCCGAACCCGAACCCTAACCCGAACCCTAACCCGAACCCGAACCCTAACCCTAAACCTTACCCTAACCCTAACACTAACCCTAACCCGAACCCTAACCCTAACCCGAACCCTAACCCTAACCCTAACCCGAATCCTAACCCTAACCCTAACCCGAACCCTAACCCAAACCCTAACACTAATCCTAACCCTAACACAAACCCTAACCCTAACCCTAACCCGAAACCTAACCCTAACCCTAACCTGAACCCTAAACTTAACCCTAACCCTACACCTAACCCTAACCCGAATCCTAACCCTAACCCTAACCCTAAACCTAACACCTAACCCTAACCCGAACCCTAACCGTAACCCTAACCCGAACCCTAACCCTAACCCTAACCCGAACCCTAACCTAACCCTAACCCTAACCCTAACTCGAAACTTAACCGAACCCAAACCCTAACCCTAACCGTACCCCGAACCCTAACCCGAACTCTAACCCGACCCTAACCATAACCCCTAACCCGAACCCTAACCAGAACCCGAACCCTAACCCGAAACCTAAACCTAAACCTAACCCGAACCCTAACCCTAACCCTAACCCTAACCCTAACCCAACCCTAAACCTAAACCTAACCCTAACCCTAACCCTAACCCTAACCCGAACCCTAAACCTAACCCTAACCTGAACACTAAACCTAACCCTAACCTGAACCCTAACCCTAACCCTAACCCGAACCTGAACCCTAACCCTAACCCTAACCCGAACCCTAAACCTAACCCTAACCCGAAACCTAACCCTAATCCTAACCCGAACCCTAACCCTAACCTGAACCCTAACCCTAACACGAACCCGAACCCGAACCCTAACCCAAACCCGAACCCTAACCCTAACCCTAACCCTAAACCGAACCCTAACCCAAACCTGAACCCTAACCCGAACCCGAACCCTAACCCTAACCCGAACCCGAACCCTAACCCTAACCCCAAGCCTAACCCTAACACTAACCTAACCGTAAACCTAACCCTAACCCGAACCCTAACCCTAACCCGAACCCTAACCCTAACCCTAACCCGAACCCTAACCGTAACCCTAACCCTAACCCTAACCCCTAACCCTAACCCGAACCCTAACCCTAACCCGAACCCTAAACCTAACCCTAACCCTAACCCTAACCCTAACCCTAACCCTAACTCGAACCTTAACCCGAACCCTAACCCTAACCCTAACCGTAACCCGAACCCTAACCCGAACTCTAACCCCACCCTAACTCTAACCCCTAACCCTAACCCTAACTCGAACCCGAAAACTAACCCGAAACCTACACATAACCCTAACCCGAACCCTAACCCTAACCATAACCCTAAACCTAACCCTAACCCGAACCCTTTCCCTAACCCTAACCCGATCTCTAACCATAACCCTAACCCTAACCCGAACCCTAAGCTTAACCCTAAACAAAACCCTAACCCTAACCCTAATCCTAACCCGAACCCGAAACCTAACCCGAACCCTAACCCTAACCCTAACCCGTCCCCTAACCCGAACCCTAACACGAACCCTAACTCTAACCCTAACCCTAACCCTAAATCGAACCTTAATCCTAACCCGAACCCGAACCCTAACACTAACCCGAACCCTAACCCTAACCCGAAAACTAACCCTAACCCGAACCCTAAACCTAACCCTAACCCGAACCCGAACCCGAATCCTAACCCTAACCCTACCCCGAACCCTAACCCGAACAAGAACCCTAACCCTAACCCTAACCCGAAACCTAACCCTAACCCTAACCCGAACCCTAACACTAACCCGAACCCTATACCTAACCCGAACCCGAACACGAACCCTAACCCTAAACCGAACCCTAACCCTAACCCTAACCCTTACCCGAACCCTAACCCAAACCCGAACCCTAACCCGAACCCTAACCCTAACCCGAACCCGAACCCTAACCCTAACCCTTACCCTAACCCTAAACCTAACCCGAACCCAAACCCTAACTCTAACCCGAATCCTAACCCTAACCCTAACCCGAAACCTAACTCGAACACTAACCCTAACCCTAACCCTAACCCGAACCCTAACCCTAACCCGAACCCTAACCCTAAACCTAACCCGATCTCTAACCCTAACCCTAACCCTAACCCTAACCCGAACCCTAACCCTAACCCTAACCCGAACCCTAACCCTAACCCTATCCCTAACACGAACACGAGCCCTAAACCTACCCCGAACCCTAACCCTAACCCGAACACAAAACCTAACCCGAACCCTAACACTAACCCTAACCCTAACCCTAACCCTAAACCTAACCCCTAACCCTAACCCTAACCCTAACCCTAAAACCTAACCCTAACCCGAATCCTAACCCTAACCGTAACCCTAACCCTAACCCGAACCCTAACCCTAAACCTAAACCTAACCCGAACCCTAACCCTAACCCTAACCCTAACCCGTCCCCTAACCCGAACCCTAACCCTAACCCTAACCCGAACACGAACGCTAACCCTAACCCTAAACCGAACCCGAACCCTAACATGAAACGTAACCCTAACCCTAACCCGAACCCTAACCCTAACCCTAACACGAACCCTAACCCTAAACCTAACACTGACCCTAACTCTAACCCTAAACCTAACCCGAACCCTAAACCTAACCCTAACCTGAACCCTAACCCTAACCCTAACCCGAACCTGAACCCTAACACTAACCCTAACCCGAACCCGAACCCTAACCCTAACCTGAACCCTAACCCTAACCCGAACCCTAAACCTAACCCGAACCCTAACCCTAACCCTAACCCGAACCCTAACCCTAACCCTAACCCTAACCCGAACCCTAACCCTAACCCGAACCCTAACCCTTACCCTAACCCTAACCCTAACCCGAACCCTAAACCTAACCCTAACCCGAACTCTAACCCGAACCCTAACCCTAAACCTAACCTGAATACTAACCCTAACCCTAACCCGAACCCTAACCCGAACCCTAACCCTAACCCTAACCCTAACCCGAACCCTAACCCTAACCCTAACCCGAACCCTAACCCTAACCCGAACCCTAACACTAACCCTAACACGAATCCTAACCCTAACCCGAACCCGAACACGAACCCTAACCCTA
>JAVLSZ010000015.1:1067500-1070000 GCA_032313775.1 Urocyon cinereoargenteus | reverse complement strand
CCTAAACCTAACCCGAACCCGAACCCTAACCCTAACCCTAAACCGAACCCGAACCCTAACCCGAAACCTAACCCTAACCCGAACCCTAACCCTAACCCTAACCCGAACCCTAACCCTAAACCTAACACTAACCCTAACTATAACCCTAGACCTAACCCGAACCCTAAACCTAACCCTAACCTGAACCCTAACCCTAACCCTAACCCAAACCTGAACCCTAACACTAACCCTAAACCGAACCCGAACCCTAACCCTAACCTGAACCCTAACCCTAACCCGAAACCTAAACGTAACCCGAACCCTAACCCTAACCCTAACCCGAACCCTAACCCTAACCCTAACCCGAACCCGAACCCTAACCCTAACCCTTAACCTAACCCTAACCCTAACCCGAACCCTAAACCTAACCCTAACCCGAACTCTAACCCGAACCCTAACCCTAAACCTAACCCGAATCCTAACCCTAACCCTAACCCGAACCCTAACCCGAACCCTAAACCTAACCCTAACCCGAACCCTAACCCTAACCCTAACCCTAACCCGAACCCTAACCATAACCCTAACCCGAACCCTAACCCCAACCCTAAACCTAACCCTTACCCGAACCCTAAACCTAACCCTAACCCGAACCCTAACCCTAACCCGAACCCTAACACTAACCCTAACACGAATCCTAACCCTAACCCGAACCCGAACACGAACCCTAACCCTAACCCTAACCCGAACCCTAACCCTAACCGGAACCCTAACCCTAACCCTAACCCGAACCCTAACCCGGACCATAACCCGAAACCTAAACCGAAACCTAACCCGAACCCTAACCCGAACCCTAACCCGAACCCTAACCCGAACCCTAACCCTAACCCTTACCCTAACCCTAACCCGAACCCTAACCCTAACCCGAACACTAACCCTAACCCTAACCCGAAACCTAACCCTAACACTAACCCGAACCCTAACCCTAACCCTAACCCGAAACCTAACCCTAACCCTAACCCGAACCCTAACACGAACCCTAACCCTAACCCTAACCCGAACCCTAACCCTAACACTAACCCGAACCCTAACCCAAACACTAAACCTAACCCTAACCATAACCCGAACCCTAACTCGAACCCTAACCTAACCCTAATCCGAACCCTAACACTAACCCTAACCTTAACCCTAACTCGAACCGGAACCCTAACCCTAAACCTAAACCGAACACTAACCCGAAACCTAACCCGAAACCTAACCCTAACCCTAACCCGAACCCTAACACGAACCCTAACCCTACCCCTAACCCGAACGCTAACCCTAACACTAACCCGAACCCTAACCCGAACTCTAACCCTAACCCGAACCTTAACCCGAATCCTAACCCTAACCATAACCCGAACCCTAACCGTAACCCTAACCCTAACCCGAACACTAACCCTAAACCGAACCCTAACCCTAACCCTAACCCTAACCCTAACCCGAACCCTAACCCTAACCAGAACCCGAACCCTAACCCTAAACAGAACCCGAACCCTAACCCTAACCCTAACCCTAAACCTAACCCTAACACGAACCCTAACCCTAACCCTAACCCTAACCCGATCTCTAACCCTAACCCTACCCTAACCCGAACCCTAACCTTAACCCTAAACAAAACCCTAAACCTAACCCTAACCCTAACCCTAACCCGAACCCTAACACTAACCCGAACCCTAACACTAACCTAACCCTAACCCTAACCCTAACCCGATCTCTAACCCTAACCCTACCCTAACCCGAACCCTAACCTTAACCCTAAACAAAACCCAAACCCTAAACCTAACCCTAACCCTAACCCTAACCCTAACCCTAAATCTAAACTGAACCCTAACCCTATACCGAACCCTAACCCGAACCCAAAACCGAACCCTAACCCGAACCATAACCCGAACCCTAAACCGAACCCTAACCCGAACCCTAACCCTAACCCTAACCCGAACCCTAACCCGAATTCTAACCCTAACCCTAACCCGAACCCTAACCCTAACCCGAACCCTAACCAGAACCCTAACCCTAACCCTAACCCTAACCCTAACCCGAACCCTAACCCTAACCCTAACCCGAACCCTAACCCTTAAACCGAACCCGAACCCCTATCCTAACCCGAACCCGAACCCTAACCCTACCCCGAACCCGAACCCAAACCATAACCCTCACCCTAACACGAAACCTAACCCTAACCCTAACCCTAACCCTAACCGAATCCTAACCCTAACCCTAACCTTAACCCTAACCCGAACACTAACCCTAAACCGAACCCTAACCGGAACCCTAACCCGAACACTAACCCTAACCCTAACCCTAACCCTAACCCGAACCCTAAACCTAACCCGAACCCTAACCCTAACCCGAACCCTAACCCTAACCCTAACCCTAACCCTAACCCTAACCCTAACCCGAACCCTAAAACGAACCCTAACCCGAACCCTAACCCTAAACCTAACCCGAACCCTAACACTAACCCAAACCCTAACCCTAACCC
>JAVLSZ010000015.1:1047500-1065000 GCA_032313775.1 Urocyon cinereoargenteus | reverse complement strand
ACCCTAACCCGAACCCGACCCTAAACCTAACCCTAATCCTAACCCTAACCCTAACCAGAACCCGAACCCCAACCCTAACCAGAACCCGAACCCTAACCCTAACCCTAACCCTAAACCTAACCTGAACCCGAACCCTAACCCTAACTCGAACCCTAACCCTAACCCTAACCCTAACCATAACCCCAACCCTAACCCGAACCCTAACCCTAACCCTAACCTGAACCCTAACCCTAACCCTAACCCTCACCCGAACCCGAACCCTCACCCTAACCCGAACCCTAACCCGAACCCTAACTCGAACCATAAACCGAAACCTAACCCGAACCCTAAACCGAACCCTAACCCGAACCCTAACCCTAACCGTAACCCTAACACTAACCCAAACCTAACACTAACCCTAACCCTAACCCTAACCCGAACACTAACCCGAACCCTAACCCGAACCCTAACCCTAACCCTAACCCGAACCCTAACCCTAACCCTAACCCGAACCCTAACAAGAACCCAAACCCTAAACCTAACCCTAACCCTAACCCTAAACCGAACCCTAACCCTAACCCTAAACCGAACCCTAACCCCTAACCCGAACCCGAACACGTACCCTAACCCGAACCCGAACCCTAACCCTACCCCGAACCCGAACCCAAACCATAACCCTCACCCTAACCCGAACCCAAACCCTAACCCTAAACCTAACCCTAACCCGAACCCTAACCCTAACCCTAACCCTAAACCTAACCCTAACACGAACACTAACCCTAACCCGAACCCACCCCGAACCCTAACCCAAACCCGAACCCTAACCCGAACCCTAACCAGAACTCTAACCCGACCCTAACCCGAACCCTAACCCTAACCCTAACCCTAACCCGAACCCCTAACTCTAACCCGAACCATAACCCCAACCCGAACCCTAACCCAAACCCTAACCCGAACACTAACCCCAACCCTAACCCTAACTCGAACCCTAACCAGAACCCTAACCCTAACACTAACCCTAACCCGAAACCTAACCAGAAATCTAACCCGATCCTAACCCTAACCCTAAACCTAACCCTAACCCGAACCCTAACCCTAACCCGTACCCTAACCCTAACCCTAACCCGAACCCTAACCCTAAACCTAAACCGAACCCTAACCCTAACCATAACCTTAAACCTAACCCTAACACGAACCCTAACCCTAACCCTAACCCGATCTCTAACCCTAACCCTAACCCTAACCCGAACCCTAACCTTAACCCTAAACAAAACCCTAAACCTAACCCTAACCCTGACCCTAACCCGAACCCTAACACTAACCCGAACCCTAACACTAACCTATCCCTAAACCTAACCCGAACCCGAACCCAAACCCTAAACCTAACCCTAACCCTAACCCTAACCCTAACTCTAAACTGAACCCTAACCCTAACCCGAACCCTAACCCGAACCCTAAACCGAACCCTAACCCGAACCATTACCCGAACCCTAAACCGAACCCTAACCCGAACCCTAAACCTAACCCTAACCCGAACCCTAACCCGAATTCTAACCCTAAACCTAACCCGAACCCTAACCCTAACCCGAACCCTAACCAGAATCCTCACACTAACCCTAACCCGAACCCTAACCCGAACCCTAAACCGAACCCTAACCCGAACCATTACCCGAACCCTAAACCGAACCCTAACCCGAACCCTAAACCTAACCCTAACCCGAACCCTAACACGAATTCTAACTCTAACCCTAACCCGAACCCTAACCCTAACCCGAACCCAAACCATAACCCTCACCCTAACCCGAACCCTAACCCTAACCCTAACCCGAAACCTAACCCTAACCCTAACCTTAACCCTAACCCGAACACTAACCCTAAACCGAACCCTAACCCGAACCCTAACCCGAACACTAACCCTAACCCTAACCCTAACCCGAACCCTAAACCTAACCCGAACCCGAACCCTAACCCTAACCCGAACCCTAACCCTAACCCTAACCCTAACCCGAACCCTAACCCGAACCCTAACCCGAACCCTAACCATAACCCTAACCCGAACCCTAACACTAACCCTAACCCTAACCCTAACCCGAACACTAATCCTAACCCGAACCCTAACCCGAACCCTAACCCTAACCCTAACCGTAACCCTAACCCGAACCCTAACCCTAACCCTAACCCGAACCCTAACCCTAACCCTAAACCGAACCCGAACCCTAAACCGAAACCTAACCCTAACCCTAATCCGAACCCTAACACTAAACCTAACCTTAACCCTAACAGGAACCGGAAACTTAATCCTAAACCTAACCCAAACCCTAACCCGAACCCTAACGCTAACCCTAACCCGAACCCTAACCCTAACCCTAACCCGATGTCTAACCCTAACACTAACCCTAACCCAAAACCTAACCCGAACCCGAACCCTAAACCTAACCCTAACCCTAACCCTAACCCGAACCATAACCCTAACCCTAACCCGAACCCTATCCCTAACCCTAACCCTAACCCGAACCGGAGCCCTAACACTATCCCGAACCCTAACCCTAACCCGAACCCAAAACCTAACCCGAACCCTAACCCTAACCCTAACCCTAACCCTAACCCTAACCTCTAACCCTAATTCTAACCCTAACCCTAAAACCTAACCCTAAACCGAACCCTAACCCTAACCCTAAGCCTAACCCTAACTCGAATCCTAACACTAAACCTAACCCTAACCCTAACCCTAACCCTAACCCTAAACCGAACCCTAACCCGAACCCTAACCCTAACCCTAACCCTAACCCTAACCCTAACCCGAACACTAACCCTAACCCTAAACGGAACCCGAAACCTAACCCGAACCCGAACCGTAACCCGAACCGTAACCCTAACCCGAACCCGAACCCTAACCCTAACCCTAAACCTAACCATAACCCTAACCCAAACCCTAACCCTAAACCTAACCCTAACCCTAACCCTAACCCTAACCCGAAACCTAACCCTAACCCTAACCCGACCTAACACTAACCCTAACCCGAACCCTAACCCTAAACCTAACCCGAACCTGAACCCTAACCCTAACCCGAACCCGAACCCGAACCCTAACCATAACCCTAACCCTAACCCTAACTCGAATCTTAACCCAAACCCTAACCCTAACCCTAATCGTAACCCGAAACCTAACCCGAACTCTAAACCGACCCTAACCCTAACCCCTAACCCTAACCCTAACCCGAACCCGAACCCTAAACCGAACCCTAACCCTAACCCTAAACCGAACCCTAACCCTAACCATAACCCTAAACCTAACCCTAACCCGAACCCTTTCCCTAACCCTAACCCGATCTCTAACCCTAACCCTAACCCTAACCCGAACCCTAAGCTTAACCCTAAACAAAACCCTAACCCTAACCCGAACCCGAAACCTAACCCGAACCCTAACCCTAACCCTAACCCGTCCACTAACCCGAACCCTAACACGAACCCTAACACTAACCCTAACCCAAACCCTAACCCGAACCTTAATCCTAACCCGAACCCGAACCCTAACACTAACCCGAACCCTAACCCTAAGCCGAACCCTAACGCTAACCCGAACCCTAAACCTAACCCTAACCCGAACCCGAACCCGAACCCTAACCCTAACCCTAACCCGAAACCTAACCCGAACCCGAACCCTAACCCTAACCCTAACCCGAACCCTAACACTAACACGAACCCTAAACCTAACCCGAACCCGAACACGACCCTAACCCTAACCCGAACCCTAACCCTAACCATAACCCTTACCCGAACCCGAACCCTAACCCGAACCCTAACCCGAACCCGAACCCTAACCCTAAACCTTACCCTAATCCTAACACTAACCCTAACCCGAACCCTAACCCGAACCCTAACCCTAACCCTAACCCGAATCCTAACCATAACCCTAACCCGAACCCTAACCCAAACCCTAACACTAATCCTAACCCTAACACAAACCCTAACCCTAACCCTAACCCGAAACCTAACCCTAACCCTAACCTGAACCCTAAACTTAACCCTAACCCTACACCTAACCCTAACCCGAATCCTAACCCTAACCCTAACCCTAAACCTAACACCTAACCCTAACCCGAACCCTAACCGTAACCCTAACCCGAACCCTAACCCTAACCCTAACCCGAACCCTAACCTAACCCTAACCCTAACCCTAACTCGAAACTTAACCGAACCCTAACCCTAACCCTAACCGTACCCCGAACCCTAACCCGAACTCTAACCCGACCCTAACCATAACCCCTAACCCGAACCCTAACCAGAACCCGAACCCTAACCCGAAACCTAAACCTAAACCTAACCCGAACCCTAACCCTAACCCTAACCCTAACCCTAACCCAACCCTAAACCTAAACCTAACCCTAACCCTAACCCTAACCCTAACCCGAACCCTAAACCTAACCCTAACCTGAACACTAAACCTAACCCTAACCTGAACCCTAACCCTAACCCTAACCCGAACCTGAACCCTAACCCTAACCCTAACCCGAACCCTAAACCTAACCCTAACCCGAAACCTAACCCTAATCCTAACCCGAACCCTAACCCTAACCCGAACCCTAACCCTAACACGAACCCGAACCCGAACCCTAACCCAAACCCGAACCCTAACCCTAACCCTAACCCTAAACCGAACCCTAACCCAAACCTGAACCCTAACCCGAACCCGAACCCTAACCCTAACCCGAACCCGAACCCTAACCCTAACCCCAACCCTAACCCTAACACTAACCTAACCGTAAACCTAACCCTAACCCGAACCCTAACCCTAACCCGAACCCTAACCCTAACCCTAACTCGAACCCTAACCCTAACCCTAACCCTAACCCTAACCCCTAACCCTAACCCGAACCCTAACCCTAACCCGAACCCTAAACCTAACCCTAACCCTAACCCTAACCCTAACTCGAACCTTAACCCGAACCCTAACCCTAACCCTAACCGTAACCCGAACCCTAACCCGAACTCTAACCCGACCCTAACTCTAACCCCTAACCCTAACCCTAACCCGAAACCGAAACCTAACCCGAAACCTAAACATAACCCTAAACCGAACCCTAACCTTAACCATAACCTTAAACCTAACCCTAACCCGAACCCTTTCCCTAACCCTAACCCGATCTCTAACCATAACCCTAACCCTAACCCGAACCCTAAGCTTAACCCTAAACAAAACCCTAACCCTAACCCTAATCCTAACCCGAACCCGAAACCTAACCCGAACCCTAACCCTAACCCTAACCCGTCCCCTAACCCGAACCCTAACACGAACCCTAACTCTAACCCTAACCCTAACCCTAACTCGAACCTTAATCCTAACCCGAACCCGAACCCTAACACTAACCCGAACCCTAACCCTAACCCGAAAACTAACCCTAACCCGAACCCTAAACCTAACCCTAACCCGAACCCGAACCCGAATCCTAACCCTAACCCTACCCCGAACCCTAACCCGAACCCGAACCCTAACCCTAACCCTAACCCGAAACCTAACCCTAACCCTAACCCGAACCCTAACACTAACCCGAACCCTATACCTAACCCGAACCCGAACACGAACCCTAACCCTAAACCGAACCCTAACCCTAACCCTAACCCTTACCCGAACCCTAACCCAAACCCGAACCCTAACCCTAACCCGAACCCGAACCCTAACCCTAACCCTTACCCTAACCCTAAACCTAACCCGAACCCAAACCCTAACTCTAACCCGAATCCTAACCCTAACCCTAACCCGAAACCTAACTCGAACACTAACCCTAACCCTAACCCTAACCCGAACCCTAACCCTAACCCGAACCCTAACCCTAAACCTAACCCGATCTCTAACCCTAACCCTAACCCTAACCCTAACCCGAACCCTAACCCTAACCCTAACCCGAACCCTAACCCTAACCCTATCCCTAACACGAACACGAGCCCTAAACCTACCCCGAACCCTAACCCTAACCCGAACACAAAACCTAACCCGAACCCTAACACTAACCCTAACCCTAACCCTAACACTAAACCTAACCCCTAACCCTAACCCTAACCCTAAAACCTAACCCTAACCCGAATCCTAACCCTAACCGTAACCCTAACCCTAACCCGAACCCTAACCCTAAACCTAAACCTAACCCGAACCCTAACCCTAACCCTAACCCTAACCCGTCCCCTAACCCGAACCCTAACCCTAACCCTAACCCGAACACGAACGCTAACCCTAACCCTAAACCGAACCCGAACCCTAACATGAAACGTAACCCTAACCCTAACCCGAACCCTAACCCTAACCCTAACCCGAACCCTAACCCTAAACCTAACACTGACCCTAACTCTAACCCTAAACCTAACCCGAACCCTAAACCTAACCCTAACCTGAACCCTAACCCTAACCCTAACCCGAACCTGAACCCTAACACTAACCCTAACCCGAACCCGAACCCTAACCCTAACCTGAACCCTAACCCTAACCCGAACCCTAAACCTAACCCGAACCCTAACCCTAACCCTAACCCGAACCCTAACCCTAACCCTAACCCTAACCCGAACCCTAACCCTAACCCGAACCCTAACCCTTACCCTAACCCTAACCCTAACCCGAACCCTAAACCTAACCCTAACCCGAACTTTAACCCGAACCCTAACCCTAAACCTAACCTGAATACTAACCCTAACCCTAACCCGAACCCTAACCCGAACCCTAACCCTAACCCTAACCCTAACCCGAACCCTAACCCTAACCCTAACCCGAACCCTAACCCTAACCCTAACCCTAACCCTAACCCCAACCCTAAACCTAACCCTAGCCCGAACCCTAAACCTAACCGTAACCCGACCCTAACCCTAACCCGAACCCTAACACTAACCCTAACACGAATCCTAACCCTAACCCGAACCCGAACACGAACCCTAACCCTAACCCTAACCCGAACCCTAACCCTAACCGGAACCCTAACCCTAACCCTAACCCGAACCCTAACCCAGACCATAACCCGAACCCTAAACCGAACCCTAACCCGAACCCTAACCCGAACCCTAACCCGAACCCTAACCCGAACCCTAACCCTAAACCTAACCCTAACCCTAACCCGAACCCTAACCCTAACCCGAACACTAACCCTAACCCTAACCCGAAACCTAACCCTAACCCTAACCCGAACCCTAACCCGAACCCTAACCCGAACCCTAACCCGAAACCTAACCCTAACCCTAACCCGAACCCTAACCCGAACCCTAACCCTAACCCTAACCCGAACCCTAACCCTAACACTAACCCGAACCCTAACCCAAACCCTAACCCTAACCCTAACCATAACACGAACCGGAACCCTAACCCTAACCCTAACCCTAACCCGAACCCTAACCCTAACCCTAAACTGAACCCGAAACCTAAACCGAACCCTAACCCTAACCCTCATCCGAACCCTAACACTAACCCTAAACTTAACCCTAACTCGAACCGGAACCCTAACCCTAAACCTAACCCGAACCCTAACCCGAACCCTAACCCGAAACCTAACCCTAACCCTAACCCGAAACCTAACACGAACCCTAACCCTACCCCTAACCCGAACCCTAACACTAACACTAACCCGAACCCTAACCCGAACTCTAACCCTAACCCTAACCATAACCCGAACCCGAACCCTAAACCTAACCCTAAACCTAACCCGAACCCTAACCCTAACCCTAACCCGAACCTTAACCCGAACCCTAACCCTAACCATAAACCGAACCCTAACCGTAACCTTAACCGTAACCCGAACACTAACCCTAAACCGAACCCTAACCCTAACCCTAACCCTAACCCTAACCCGAACCCTAACCCTAACCCTAACCTAACCGTAATCCGAAACCTAACCCTAACCCTAACCCTAACACTCACCCCTAACCCTACCCCGAACCCTAACCCTAACCCTAACCCGAACCCGAACACTAACCCCTAACCCTAACCCGAACCCGACCCTAAAACTAACCCTAATCCTAACCCTAACCCTAACCAGAACCTGAACCCTAACCCTAACCAGAACCCGAACCCTAACCCTAACCCTAACCCTAAACCTAACCCGAACCCGAACCCTAACCCTAACTCGAACCCTAACCCTAACCCTAACCCTAACCATAACCCCAACCCTAACCCGAACCCTAACCCTAAGCCTAACCCGAACCCTAACCCTAACCCTAACCCTAACCCTCACCCGAACCCGAACCCTCACCCTAACCCGAACCCTAACCCGAACCCTAAATCGAACCATAAACCGAACCCTAACCCGAAACCTAAACCGAACCCTAAACCGAACCCTAACCCTAACCGTAACCCTAACCCTAACCCAAACCTAACCCTAACCCTAACCCTAACCCTAACCCGAACCCTAACCCGAACCCTAACCCGAACCCTAACCCTAACCCTAACCCGAACCCTAACCCTAACCCTAACCCGAACCCTAACCTGAACCCAAACCCTAAACCTAACCCTAACCCTAACCCTAAACCGAACCCTAACCCTAACCCTAAACCGAAACCTAACCCCTAACCCGAACCCGAACACGTACCCTAACCCGAACCCGAACCCTAACCCTACCCCGAACCCGAACCCAAACCATAACCCTCACCCTAACCCGAACACAAACCCTAACCCTAAACCTAACCCTAACCCGAACCCTAACCCTAACCCTAACCCTAAACCTAACCCTAACACGAACACTAACCCTAACCCGAACCCTAACCCGAACCCTAACCCAAACCCGAACCCTAACCAGAACCCTAACCAGAACTCTAACCCGACCCTAACCCTTACCCCTAAACCTAACCCTAACCCGAACCCGAACCCTAAGCCGAACCCTAACCCTAATCCTAACCCTAACCCAAACCCTAACCCTAACCCAAACCCGAACCGTAACACTAACCCTAACCCGAAACCTAACCCTAACCCTAACCCGAACCCTAACACTAACCAGAACCCTAACACTAACCTAACCCTAACCCTAACCCGAACCCGAACCCAAACCCTAAACCTAACCCTAACCCTAACCCTAACCCTAACCCTAACCCTAACTCTAAACTGAACCCTAACCCTAACCCAAACCCTAACCCGAACGCTACCCGAACCCTAACCCGAACCCTAACACTAACCCGAACCCTAACACTAACCTAACCCTAACCCTAACCCGAACCCGAACCCAAACCCTAAACCTAACCCTAACCCTAACCCTAACCCTAACCTAACTCTAAACTGAACCCTAACCCTAACCCGAACCCTAACCCTAAACCTAACCCGTCCCCTAACCCGAACCCTAACACGAACCCTAACTCTAACCCTAACCCTAACCCTAACTCGTACCTTAATCCTAACCCGAACCCGAACCCTAACACTAACCCGAACCCTAACCCTAACCCGAACCCTAACGCTAACCCGAACCCTAAACCTAACCCTAACCCGAACCCGAACCCGAATCCTAACCCTAACCCTAACCCGAACCCTAACCCGAACCCGAACCCTAACCCTAACCCTAACCCTAACCCGAAACCTAACCCTAACCCTAACCCGACCTAACACTAACCCTAACCCGAACCCTAACCCTAAACCTAACCCGAACCTGAACCCTAACCCTAACCCGAACCCGAACCCGAACCCTAACCATAACCCTAACCCTAACCCTAACTCGAATCTTAACCCAAACCCTAACCCTAACCCTAATCGTAACCCGAAACCTAACCCGAACTCTAAACCGACCCTAACCCTAACCCCTAACCCTAACCCTAACCCGAACCCGAACCCTAAACCGAACCCTAACCCTAACCCTAAACCGAACCCTAACCCTAACCATAACCCTAAACCTAACCCTAACCCGAACCCTTTCCCTAACCCTAACCCGATCTCTAACCCTAACCCTAACCCTAACCCGAACCCTAAGCTTAACCCTAAACAAAACCCTAACCCTAACCCGAACCCGAAACCTAACCCGAACCCTAACCCTAACCCTAACCCGTCCACTAACCCGAACCCTAACACGAACCCTAACACTAACCCTAACCCAAACCCTAACCCGAACCTTAATCCTAACCCGAACCCGAACCCTAACACTAACCCGAACCCTAACCCTAAGCCGAACCCTAACGCTAACCCGAACCCTAAACCTAACCCTAACCCGAACCCGAACCCGAACCCTAACCCTAACCCTAACCCGAAACCTAACCCGAACCCGAACCCTAACCCTAACCCTAACCCGAACCCTAACACTAACACGAACCCTAAACCTAACCCGAACCCGAACACGACCCTAACCCTAACCCGAACCCTAACCCTAACCATAACCCTTACCCGAACCCGAACCCTAACCCGAACCCTAACCCGAACCCGAACCCTAACCCTAAACCTTACCCTAATCCTAACACTAACCCTAACCCGAACCCTAACCCGAACCCTAACCCTAACCCTAACCCGAATCCTAACCATAACCCTAACCCGAACCCTAACCCAAACCCTAACACTAATCCTAACCCTAACACAAACCCTAACCCTAACCCTAACCCGAAACCTAACCCTAACCCTAACCTGAACCCTAAACTTAACCCTAACCCTACACCTAACCCTAACCCGAATCCTAACCCTAACCCTAACCCTAAACCTAACACCTAACCCTAACCCGAACCCTAACCGTAACCCTAACCCGAACCCTAACCCTAACCCTAACCCGAACCCTAACCTAACCCTAACCCTAACCCTAACTCGAAACTTAACCGAACCCTAACCCTAACCCTAACCGTACCCCGAACCCTAACCCGAACTCTAACCCGACCCTAACCATAACCCCTAACCCGAACCCTAACCAGAACCCGAACCCTAACCCGAAACCTAAACCTAAACCTAACCCGAACCCTAACCCTAACCCTAACCCTAACCCTAACCCAACCCTAAACCTAAACCTAACCCTAACCCTAACCCTAACCCTAACCCGAACCCTAAACCTAACCCTAACCTGAACACTAAACCTAACCCTAACCTGAACCCTAACCCTAACCCTAACCCGAACCTGAACCCTAACCCTAACCCTAACCCGAACCCTAAACCTAACCCTAACCCGAAACCTAACCCTAATCCTAACCCGAACCCTAACCCTAACCCGAACCCTAACCCTAACACGAACCCGAACCCGAACCCTAACCCAAACCCGAACCCTAACCCTAACCCTAACCCTAAACCGAACCCTAACCCAAACCTGAACCCTAACCCGAACCCGAACCCTAACCCTAACCCGAACCCGAACCCTAACCCTAACCCCAACCCTAACCCTAACACTAACCTAACCGTAAACCTAACCCTAACCCGAACCCTAACCCTAACCCGAACCCTAACCCTAACCCTAACTCGAACCCTAACCCTAACCCTAACCCTAACCCGAACCCTAACCCTAACCCTAACTCGAACCCTAACCCTAACCCTAACCCTAACCCTAACCCCTAACCCTAACCCGAACCCTAACCCTAACCCGAACCCTAAACCTAACCCTAACCCTAACCCTAACCCTAACTCGAACCTTAACCCGAACCCTAACCCTAACCCTAACCGTAACCCGAACCCTAACCCGAACTCTAACCCGACCCTAACTCTAACCCCTAACCCTAACCCTAACCCGAAACCGAAACCTAACCCGAAACCTAAACATAACCCTAAACCGAACCCTAACCTTAACCATAACCTTAAACCTAACCCTAACCCGAACCCTTTCCCTAACCCTAACCCGATCTCTAACCATAACCCTAACCCTAACCCGAACCCTAAGCTTAACCCTAAACAAAACCCTAACCCTAACCCTAATCCTAACCCGAACCCGAAACCTAACCCGAACCCTAACCCTAACCCTAACCCGTCCCCTAACCCGAACCCTAACACGAACCCTAACTCTAACCCTAACCCTAACCCTAACTCGAACCTTAATCCTAACCCGAACCCGAACCCTAACACTAACCCGAACCCTAACCCTAACCCGAAAACTAACCCTAACCCGAACCCTAAACCTAACCCTAACCCGAACCCGAACCCGAATCCTAACCCTAACCCTACCCCGAACCCTAACCCGAACCCGAACCCTAACCCTAACCCTAACCCGAAACCTAACCCTAACCCTAACCCGAACCCTAACACTAACCCGAACCCTATACCTAACCCGAACCCGAACACGAACCCTAACCCTAAACCGAACCCTAACCCTAACCCTAACCCTTACCCGAACCCTAACCCAAACCCGAACCCTAACCCTAACCCGAACCCGAACCCTAACCCTAACCCTTACCCTAACCCTAAACCTAACCCGAACCCAAACCCTAACTCTAACCCGAATCCTAACCCTAACCCTAACCCGAAACCTAACTCGAACACTAACCCTAACCCTAACCCTAACCCGAACCCTAACCCTAACCCGAACCCTAACCCTAAACCTAACCCGATCTCTAACCCTAACCCTAACCCTAACCCTAACCCGAACCCTAACCCTAACCCTAACCCGAACCCTAACCCTAACCCTATCCCTAACACGAACACGAGCCCTAAACCTACCCCGAACCCTAACCCTAACCCGAACACAAAACCTAACCCGAACCCTAACACTAACCCTAACCCTAACCCTAACACTAAACCTAACCCCTAACCCTAACCCTAACCCTAAAACCTAACCCTAACCCGAATCCTAACCCTAACCGTAACCCTAACCCTAACCCGAACCCTAACCCTAAACCTAAACCTAACCCGAACCCTAACCCTAACCCTAAGCCTAACCCGTCCCCTAACCCGAACCCTAACCCTAACCCTAACCCGAACACGAACGCTAACCCTAACCCTAAACCGAACCCGAACCCTAACATGAAACGTAACCCTAACCCTAACCCGAACCCTAACCCTAACCCTAACCCGAACCCTAACCCTAAACCTAACACTGACCCTAACTCTAACCCTAAACCTAACCCGAACCCTAAACCTAACCCTAACCTGAACCCTAACCCTAACCCTAACCCGAACCTGAACCCTAACACTAACCCTAACCCGAACCCGAACCCTAACCCTAACCTGAACCCTAACCCTAACCCGAACCCTAAACCTAACCCGAACCCTAACCCTAACCCTAACCCGAACCCTAACCCTAACCCTAACCCTAACCCGAACCCTAACCCTAACCCGAACCCTAACCCTTACCCTAACCCTAACCCTAACCCGAACCCTAAACCTAACCCTAACCCGAACTTTAACCCGAACCCTAACCCTAAACCTAACCTGAATACTAACCCTAACCCTAACCCGAACCCTAACCCGAACCCTAACCCTAACCCTAACCCTAACCCGAACCCTAACCCTAACCCTAACCCGAACCCTAACCCTAACCCTAACCCTAACCCTAACCCCAACCCTAAACCTAACCCTAGCCCGAACCCTAAACCTAACCGTAACCCGACCCTAACCCTAACCCGAACCCTAACACTAACCCTAACACGAATCCTAACCCTAACCCGAACCCGAACACGAACCCTAACCCTAACCCTAACCCGAACCCTAACCCTAACCGGAACCCTAACCCTAACCCTAACCCGAACCCTAACCCAGACCATAACCCGAACCCTAAACCGAACCCTAACCCGAACCCTAACCCGAACCCTAACCCGAACCCTAACCCGAACCCTAACCCTAAACTTAACCCTAACCCTAACCCGAACCCTAACCCTAACCCGAACACTAACCCTAACCCTAACCCGAAACCTAACCCTAACCCTAACCCGAACCCTAACCCGAACCCTAACCCGAACCCTAACCCGAAACCTAACCCTAACCCTAACCCGAACCCTAACCCGAACCCTAACCCTAACCCTAACCCGAACCCTAACCCTAACACTAACCCGAACCCTAACCCAAACCCTAACCCTAACCCTAACCATAACACGAACCCGAACCCTAACCCTAACCCTAACCCTAACCCGAACCCTAACCCTAACCCTAAACTGAACCCGAAACCTAAACCGAACCCTAACCCTAACCCTCATCCGAACCCTAACACTAACCCTAAACTTAACCCTAACTCGAACCGGAACCCTAACCCTAAACCTAACCCGAACCCTAACCCGAACCCTAACCCGAAACCTAACCCTAACCCTAACCCGAAACCTAACACGAACCCTAACCCTACCCCTAACCCGAACCCTAACACTAACACTAACCCGAACCCTAACCCGAACTCTAACCCTAACCCTAACCATAACCCGAACCCGAACCCTAAACCTAACCCTAAACCTAACCCGAACCCTAACCCTAACCCTAACCCGAACCTTAACCCGAACCCTAACCCTAACCATAAACCGAACCCTAACCGTAACCTTAACCGTAACCCGAACACTAACCCTAAACCGAACCCTAACCCTAACCCTAACCCTAACCCTAACCCGAACCCTAACCCTAACCCTAACCTAACCGTAATCCGAAACCTAACCCTAACCCTAACCCTAACACTCACCCCTAACCCTACCCCGAACCCTAACCCTAACCCTAACCCGAACCCGAACACTAACCCCTAACCCTAACCCGAACCCGACCCTAAAACTAACCCTAATCCTAACCCTAACCCTAACCAGAACCTGAACCCTAACCCTAACCAGAACCCGAACCCTAACCCTAACCCTAACCCTAAACCTAACCCGAACCCGAACCCTAACCCTAACTCGAACCCTAACCCTAACCCTAACCCTAACCATAACCCCAACCCTAACCCGAACCCTAACCCTAAGCCTAACCCGAACCCTAACCCTAACCCTAACCCTAACCCTCACCCGAACCCGAACCCTCACCCTAACCCGAACCCTAACCCGAACCCTAAATCGAACCATAAACCGAACCCTAACCCGAAACCTAAACCGAACCCTAAACCGAACCCTAACCCTAACCGTAACCCTAACCCTAACCCAAACCTAACCCTAACCCTAACCCTAACCCTAACCCGAACCCTAACCCGAACCCTAACCCGAACCCTAACCCTAACCCTAACCCGAACCCTAACCCTAACCCTAACCCGAACCCTAACCTGAACCCAAACCCTAAACCTAACCCTAACCCTAACCCTAAACCGAACCCTAACCCTAACCCTAAACCGAAACCTAACCCCTAACCCGAACCCGAACACGTACCCTAACCCGAACCCGAACCCTAACCCTACCCCGAACCCGAACCCAAACCATAACCCTCACCCTAACCCGAACACAAACCCTAACCCTAAACCTAACCCTAACCCGAACCCTAACCCTAACCCTAACCCTAAACCTAACCCTAACACGAACACTAACCCTAACCCGAACCCTAACCCGAACCCTAACCCAAACCCGAACCCTAACCAGAACCCTAACCAGAACTCTAACCCGACCCTAACCCTTACCCCTAAACCTAACCCTAACCCGAACCCGAACCCTAAGCCGAACCCTAACCCTAATCCTAACCCTAACCCAAACCCTAACCCTAACCCAAACCCGAACCGTAACACTAACCCTAACCCGAAACCTAACCCTAACCCTAACCCGAACCCTAACACTAACCAGAACCCTAACACTAACCTAACCCTAACCCTAACCCGAACCCGAACCCAAACCCTAAACCTAACCCTAACCCTAACCCTAACCCTAACCCTAACCCTAACTCTAAACTGAACCCTAACCCTAACCCAAACCCTAACCCGAACGCTACCCGAACCCTAACCCGAACCCTAACACTAACCCGAACCCTAACACTAACCTAACCCTAACCCTAACCCGAACCCGAACCCAAACCCTAAACCTAACCCTAACCCTAACCCTAACCCTAACCTAACTCTAAACTGAACCCTAACCCTAACCCGAACCCTAACCCTAAACCTAACCCGTCCCCTAACCCGAACCCTAACACGAACCCTAACTCTAACCCTAACCCTAACCCTAACTCGTACCTTAATCCTAACCCGAACCCGAACCCTAACACTAACCCGAACCCTAACCCTAACCCGAACCCTAACGCTAACCCGAACCCTAAACCTAACCCTAACCCGAACCCGAACCCGAATCCTAACCCTAACCCTAACCCGAACCCTAACCCGAACCCGAACCCTAACCCTAACCCTAACCCTAACCCGAAACCTAACACTAACCCGAACCCTATACCTAACCCGAACCCGAACACGAACCCTAACCCTAACCCGAACCCTAACCCTAACCCTAACCCTTACCCGAACGCTAACCCAAACACGAACCCTAACCCGAACCCTAACCCTAACCCGAACCCGAACCCTAACCCTAACCCTTACCCTAACCCTAAACCTAACCCGAACCCAAACCCTAACCCTAACCCGAATCCTAACCCTAACCCTAACCCGAACCCTAACCCGAACACTAACCCTAACCCTAACCCTAACCCGAACCCTAACCCTAACCCGAACCCTGACCCTAAACCTAACCCGATCTCTAACCCTAACCCTAACCCTAAACCTAACCCGAACCATAACCCTAACCCTAACCCGAACCCTAAACCTAACCCTATCCCTAACCCGAACACGAGCCCTAACCCTACCCCGAACCCTAACCCTAACCCGAACACAAAACCTAACCCGAACCCTAACACTAACCCTAACCCAAACCCTAACCCGAACCTTAATCCTAACCCGAACCCGAACCCTAACACTAACCCGAACCCTAACCCTAAGCCGAACCCTAACGCTAACCCGAACCCTAAACCTAACCCTAACCCGAACCCGAACCCGAACCCTAACCCTAACCCTAACCCGAAACCTAACCCGAACCCGAACCCTAACCCTAACCCTAACCCGAACCCTAACACTAACACGAACCCTAAACCTAACCCGAACCCGAACACGACCCTAACCCTAACCCGAACCCTAACCCTAACCATAACCCTTACCCGAACCCGAACCCTAACCCGAACCCTAACCCGAACCCGAACCCTAACCCTAAACCTTACCCTAATCCTAACACTAACCCTAACCCGAACCCTAACCCTAACCCGAACCCTAACCCTAACCCTAACCCGAATCCTAACCCTAACCCTAACCCGAACCCTAACCCAAACCCTAACACTAATCCTAACCCTAACACAAACCCTAACCCTAACCCTAACCCGAAACCTAACCCTAACCCTAACCTGAACCCTAAACTTAACCCTAACCCTACACCTAACCCTAACCCGAATCCTAACCCTAACCCTAACCCTAAACCTAACACCTAACCCTAACCCGAACCCTAACCGTAACCCTAAACCGAACCCTAACCCTAACCCTAACCCGAACCCTAACCTAACCCTAACCCTAACCCTAACTCGAAACTTAACCGAACCCTAACCCTAACCCTAACCGTACCCCGAACCCTAACCCGAACTCTAACCCGACCCTAACCATAACCCCTAACCCGAACCCTAACCAGAACCCGAACCCTAACCCGAAACCTAAACCTAAACCTAACCCGAACCCTAACCCTAACCCTAACCCTAACCCTAACCCAA
>JAVLSZ010000015.1:1007500-1042500 GCA_032313775.1 Urocyon cinereoargenteus | reverse complement strand
CGAACCCTTTCCCTAACCCTAACCCGATCTCTAACCCTAACCCTAACCCTAACCCGAACCCTAAGCTTAACCCTAAACAAAACCCTAACCCTAACCCGAACCCGAAACCTAACCCGAACCCTAACCCTAACCCTAACCCGTCCACTAACCCGAACCCTAACACGAACCCTAACACTAACCCTAACCCAAACCCTAACCCGAACCTTAATCCTAACCCGAACCCGAACCCTAACACTAACCCGAACCCTAACCCTAAGCCGAACCCTAACGCTAACCCGAACCCTAAACCTAACCCTAACCCGAACCCGAACCCGAACCCTAACCCTAACCCTAACCCGAAACCTAACCCGAACCCGAACCCTAACCCTAACCCTAACCCGAACCCTAACACTAACACGAACCCTAAACCTAACCCGAACCCGAACACGACCCTAACCCTAACCCGAACCCTAACCCTAACCATAACCCTTACCCGAACCCGAACCCTAACCCGAACCCTAACCCGAACCCGAACCCTAACCCTAAACCTTACCCTAATCCTAACACTAACCCTAACCCGAACCCTAACCCGAACCCTAACCCTAACCCTAACCCGAATCCTAACCATAACCCTAACCCGAACCCTAACCCAAACCCTAACACTAATCCTAACCCTAACACAAACCCTAACCCTAACCCTAACCCGAAACCTAACCCTAACCCTAACCTGAACCCTAAACTTAACCCTAACCCTACACCTAACCCTAACCCGAATCCTAACCCTAACCCTAACCCTAAACCTAACACCTAACCCTAACCCGAACCCTAACCGTAACCCTAACCCGAACCCTAACCCTAACCCTAACCCGAACCCTAACCTAACCCTAACCCTAACCCTAACTCGAAACTTAACCGAAACCTAACCCTAACCCTAACCGTACCCCGAACCCTAACCCGAACTCTAACCCGACCCTAACCATAACCCCTAACCCGAACCCTAACCAGAACCCGAACCCTAACCCGAAACCTAAACCTAAACCTAACCCGAACCCTAACCCTAACCCTAACCCTAACCCTAACCCAACCCTAAACCTAAACCTAACCCTAACCCTAACCCTAACCCTAACCCGAACCCTAAACCTAACCCTAACCTGAACACTAAACCTAACCCTAACCTGAACCCTAACCCTAACCCTAACCCGAACCTGAACCCTAACCCTAACCCTAACCCGAACCCTAAACCTAACCCTAACCCGAAACCTAACCCTAATCCTAACCCGAACCCTAACCCTAACCCGAACCCTAACCCTAACACGAACCCGAACCCGAACCCTAACCCAAACCCGAACCCTAACCCTAACCCTAACCCTAAACCGAACCCTAACCCAAACCTGAACCCTAACCCGAACCCGAACCCTAACCCTAACCCGAACCCGAACCCTAACCCTAACCCCAACCCTAACCCTAACACTAACCTAACCGTAAACCTAACCCTAACCCGAACCCTAACCCTAACCCGAACCCTAACCCTAACCCTAACTCGAACCCTAACCCTAACCCTAACCCTAACCCTAACCCCTAACCCTAACCCGAACCCTAACCCTAACCCGAACCCTAAACCTAACCCTAACCCTAACCCTAACCCTAACTCGAACCTTAACCCGAACCCTAACCCTAACCCTAACCGTAACCCGAACCCTAACCCGAACTCTAACCCGACCCTAACTCTAACCCCTAACCCTAACCCTAACCCGAAACCGAAACCTAACCCGAAACCTAAACATAACCCTAAACCGAACCCTAACCTTAACCATAACCTTAAACCTAACCCTAACCCGAACCCTTTCCCTAACCCTAACCCGATCTCTAACCATAACCCTAACCCTAACCCGAACCCTAAGCTTAACCCTAAACAAAACCCTAACCCTAACCCTAATCCTAACCCGAACCCGAAACCTAACCCGAACCCTAACCCTAACCCTAACCCGTCCCCTAACCCGAACCCTAACACGAACCCTAACTCTAACCCTAACCCTAACCCTAACTCGAACCTTAATCCTAACCCGAACCCGAACCCTAACACTAACCCGAACCCTAACCCTAACCCGAAAACTAACCCTAACCCGAACCCTAAACCTAACCCTAACCCGAACCCGAACCCGAATCCTAACCCTAACCCTACCCCGAACCCTAACCCGAACCCGAACCCTAACCCTAACCCTAACCCGAAACCTAACCCTAACCCTAACCCGAACCCTAACACTAACCCGAACCCTATACCTAACCCGAACCCGAACACGAACCCTAACCCTAAACCGAACCCTAACCCTAACCCTAACCCTTACCCGAACCCTAACCCAAACCCGAACCCTAACCCTAACCCGAACCCGAACCCTAACCCTAACCCTTACCCTAACCCTAAACCTAACCCGAACCCAAACCCTAACTCTAACCCGAATCCTAACCCTAACCCTAACCCGAAACCTAACTCGAACACTAACCCTAACCCTAACCCTAACCCGAACCCTAACCCTAACCCGAACCCTAACCCTAAACCTAACCCGATCTCTAACCCTAACCCTAACCCTAACCCTAACCCGAACCCTAACCCTAACCCTAACCCGAACCCTAACCCTAACCCTAACCCTATCCCTAACACGAACACGAGCCCTAAACCTACCCCGAACCCTAACCCTAACCCGAACACAAAACCTAACCCGAACCCTAACACTAACCCTAACCCTAACCCTAACACTAAACCTAACCCCTAACCCTAACCCTAACCCTAAAACCTAACCCTAACCCGAATCCTAACCCTAACCGTAACCCTAACCCTAACCCGAACCCTAACCCTAAACCTAAACCTAACCCGAACCCTAACCCTAACCCTAACCCTAACCCGTCCCCTAACCCGAACCCTAACCCTAACCCTAACCCGAACACGAACGCTAACCCTAACCCTAAACCGAACCCGAACCCTAACATGAAACGTAACCCTAACCCTAACCCGAACCCTAACCCTAACCCTAACCCGAACCCTAACCCTAAACCTAACACTGACCCTAACTCTAACCCTAAACCTAACCCGAACCCTAAACCTAACCCTAACCTGAACCCTAACCCTAACCCTAACCCGAACCTGAACCCTAACACTAACCCTAACCCGAACCCGAACCCTAACCCTAACCTGAACCCTAACCCTAACCCGAACCCTAAACCTAACCCGAACCCTAACCCTAACCCTAACCCGAACCCTAACCCTAACCCTAACCCTAACCCGAACCCTAACCCTAACCCGAACCCTAACCCTTACCCTAACCCTAACCCTAACCCGAACCCTAAACCTAACCCTAACCCGAACTTTAACCCGAACCCTAACCCTAAACCTAACCTGAATACTAACCCTAACCCTAACCCGAACCCTAACCCGAACCCTAACCCTAACCCTAACCCTAACCCGAACCCTAACCCTAACCCTAACCCGAACCCTAACCCTAACCCTAACCCTAACCCTAACCCCAACCCTAAACCTAACCCTAGCCCGAACCCTAAACCTAACCGTAACCCGACCCTAACCCTAACCCGAACCCTAACACTAACCCTAACACGAATCCTAACCCTAACCCGAACCCGAACACGAACCCTAACCCTAACCCTAACCCGAACCCTAACCCTAACCGGAACCCTAACCCTAACCCTAACCCGAACCCTAACCCAGACCATAACCCGAACCCTAAACCGAACCCTAACCCGAACCCTAACCCGAACCCTAACCCGAACCCTAACCCGAACCCTAACCCTAAACTTAACCCTAACCCTAACCCGAACCCTAACCCTAACCCGAACACTAACCCTAACCCTAACCCGAAACCTAACCCTAACCCTAACCCGAACCCTAACCCGAACCCTAACCCGAACCCTAACCCGAAACCTAACCCTAACCCTAACCCGAACCCTAACCCGAACCCTAACCCTAACCCTAACCCGAACCCTAACCCTAACACTAACCCGAACCCTAACCCAAACCCTAACCCTAACCCTAACCATAACACGAACCCGAACCCTAACCCTAACCCTAACCCTAACCCGAACCCTAACCCTAACCCTAAACTGAACCCGAAACCTAAACCGAACCCTAACCCTAACCCTCATCCGAACCCTAACACTAACCCTAAACTTAACCCTAACTCGAACCGGAACCCTAACCCTAAACCTAACCCGAACCCTAACCCGAACCCTAACCCGAAACCTAACCCTAACCCTAACCCGAAACCTAACACGAACCCTAACCCTACCCCTAACCCGAACCCTAACACTAACACTAACCCGAACCCTAACCCGAACTCTAACCCTAACCCTAACCATAACCCGAACCCGAACCCTAAACCTAACCCTAAACCTAACCCGAACCCTAACCCTAACCCTAACCCGAACCTTAACCCGAACCCTAACCCTAACCATAAACCGAACCCTAACCGTAACCTTAACCGTAACCCGAACACTAACCCTAAACCGAACCCTAACCCTAACCCTAACCCGAACCCTAACCCTAACCCTAACCTAACCGTAATCCGAAACCTAACCCTAACCCTAACCCTAACACTCACCCCTAACCCTACCCCGAACCCTAACCCTAACCCTAACCCGAACCCGAACACTAACCCCTAACCCTAACCCGAACCCGACCCTAAAACTAACCCTAATCCTAACCCTAACCCTAACCAGAACCTGAACCCTAACCCTAACCAGAACCCGAACCCTAACCCTAACCCTAACCCTAAACCTAACCCGAACCCGAACCCTAACCCTAACTCGAACCCTAACCCTAACCCTAACCCTAACCATAACCCCAACCCTAACCCGAACCCTAACCCTAAGCCTAACCCGAACCCTAACCCTAACCCTAACCCTAACCCTCACCCGAACCCGAACCCTCACCCTAACCCGAACCCTAACCCGAACCCTAAATCGAACCATAAACCGAACCCTAACCCGAAACCTAAACCGAACCCTAAACCGAACCCTAACCCTAACCGTAACCCTAACCCTAACCCAAACCTAACCCTAACCCTAACCCTAACCCTAACCCGAACCCTAACCCGAACCCTAACCCGAACCCTAACCCTAACCCTAACCCGAACCCTAACCCTAACCCTAACCCGAACCCTAACCTGAACCCAAACCCTAAACCTAACCCTAACCCTAACCCTAAACCGAACCCTAACCCTAACCCTAAACCGAAACCTAACCCCTAACCCGAACCCGAACACGTACCCTAACCCGAACCCGAACCCTAACCCTACCCCGAACCCGAACCCAAACCATAACCCTCACCCTAACCCGAACACAAACCCTAACCCTAAACCTAACCCTAACCCGAACCCTAACCCTAACCCTAACCCTAAACCTAACCCTAACACGAACACTAACCCTAACCCGAACCCTAACCCGAACCCTAACCCAAACCCGAACCCTAACCAGAACCCTAACCAGAACTCTAACCCGACCCTAACCCTTACCCCTAAACCTAACCCTAACCCGAACCCGAACCCTAAGCCGAACCCTAACCCTAATCCTAACCCTAACCCAAACCCTAACCCTAACCCAAACCCGAACCGTAACACTAACCCTAACCCGAAACCTAACCCTAACCCTAACCCGAACCCTAACACTAACCAGAACCCTAACACTAACCTAACCCTAACCCTAACCCGAACCCGAACCCAAACCCTAAACCTAACCCTAACCCTAACCCTAACCCTAACCCTAACCCTAACTCTAAACTGAACCCTAACCCTAACCCAAACCCTAACCCGAACGCTACCCGAACCCTAACCCGAACCCTAACACTAACCCGAACCCTAACACTAACCTAACCCTAACCCTAACCCGAACCCGAACCCAAACCCTAAACCTAACCCTAACCCTAACCCTAACCCTAACCTAACTCTAAACTGAACCCTAACCCTAACCCGAACCCTAACCCTAAACCTAACCCGTCCCCTAACCCGAACCCTAACACGAACCCTAACTCTAACCCTAACCCTAACCCTAACTCGTACCTTAATCCTAACCCGAACCCGAACCCTAACACTAACCCGAACCCTAACCCTAACCCGAACCCTAACGCTAACCCGAACCCTAAACCTAACCCTAACCCGAACCCGAACCCGAATCCTAACCCTAACCCTAACCCGAACCCTAACCCGAACCCGAACCCTAACCCTAACCCTAACCCTAACCCGAAACCTAACACTAACCCGAACCCTATACCTAACCCGAACCCGAACACGAACCCTAACCCTAACCCGAACCCTAACCCTAACCCTAACCCTTACCCGAACGCTAACCCAAACACGAACCCTAACCCGAACCCTAACCCTAACCCGAACCCGAACCCTAACCCTAACCCTTACCCTAACCCTAAACCTAACCCGAACCCAAACCCTAACCCTAACCCGAATCCTAACCCTAACCCTAACCCGAACCCTAACCCGAACACTAACCCTAACCCTAACCCTAACCCGAACCCTAACCCTAACCCGAACCCTGACCCTAAACCTAACCCGATCTCTAACCCTAACCCTAACCCTAAACCTAACCCGAACCATAACCCTAACCCTAACCCGAACCCTAAACCTAACCCTATCCCTAACCCGAACACGAGCCCTAACCCTACCCCGAACCCTAACCCTAACCCGAACACAAAACCTAACCCGAACCCTAACACTAACCCTAACCCAAACCCTAACCCGAACCTTAATCCTAACCCGAACCCGAACCCTAACACTAACCCGAACCCTAACCCTAAGCCGAACCCTAACGCTAACCCGAACCCTAAACCTAACCCTAACCCGAACCCGAACCCGAACCCTAACCCTAACCCTAACCCGAAACCTAACCCGAACCCGAACCCTAACCCTAACCCTAACCCGAACCCTAACACTAACACGAACCCTAAACCTAACCCGAACCCGAACACGACCCTAACCCTAACCCGAACCCTAACCCTAACCATAACCCTTACCCGAACCCGAACCCTAACCCGAACCCTAACCCGAACCCGAACCCTAACCCTAAACCTTACCCTAATCCTAACACTAACCCTAACCCGAACCCTAACCCTAACCCGAACCCTAACCCTAACCCTAACCCGAATCCTAACCCTAACCCTAACCCGAACCCTAACCCAAACCCTAACACTAATCCTAACCCTAACACAAACCCTAACCCTAACCCTAACCCGAAACCTAACCCTAACCCTAACCTGAACCCTAAACTTAACCCTAACCCTACACCTAACCCTAACCCGAATCCTAACCCTAACCCTAACCCTAAACCTAACACCTAACCCTAACCCGAACCCTAACCGTAACCCTAAACCGAACCCTAACCCTAACCCTAACCCGAACCCTAACCTAACCCTAACCCTAACCCTAACTCGAAACTTAACCGAACCCTAACCCTAACCCTAACCGTACCCCGAACCCTAACCCGAACTCTAACCCGACCCTAACCATAACCCCTAACCCGAACCCTAACCAGAACCCGAACCCTAACCCGAAACCTAAACCTAAACCTAACCCGAACCCTAACCCTAACCCTAACCCTAACCCTAACCCAACCCTAAACCTAAACCTAACCCTAACCCTAACCCTAACCCTAACCCGAACCCTAAACCTAACCCTAACCTGAACACTAAACCTAACCCTAACCTGAACCCTAACCCTAACCCTAACCCGAACCTGAACCCTAACCCTAACCCTAACCCGAACCCTAAACCTAACCCTAACCCGAAACCTAACCCTAATCCTAACCCGAACCCTAACCCTAACCCGAACCCTAAACCTAACACGAACCCGAACCCGAACCCTAACACAAACCCGAACCCTAACCCTAACCCTAACCCTAAACCGAACCCTAACCCAAACCTGAACCCTAACCCGAACCCGAACCCTAAACCTAACCCGAACCCGAACCCTAACCCTAACCCCAACCCTAACCCTAACACTAACCTAACCGTAAACCTAACCCTAACCCGAACCCTAACCCTAACCCGAACCCTAACCCTAACCCTAACTCGAACCCTAACCCTAACCCTAACCCTAACCCTAACCCCTAACCCTAACCCGAACCCTAACCCTAACCCGAACCCTAAACCTAACCCTAACCCTAACCCTAACCCTAACCCTAACCCTAACTCGAACCTTAACCCGAACCCTAACCCTAACCCTAACCGTAACCCGAACCCTAACCCGAACTCTAACCCGACCCTAACTCTAACCCCTAACCCTAACCCTAACCCGAACCCGAACACCTAACCCGAAACCTAAACATAACCCTAAACCGAACCCTAACCCTAACCATAACCTTAAACCTAACCCTAACCCGAACCCTTTCCCTAACCCTAACCCGATCTCTAACCATAACCCTAACCCTAACCCGAACCCTAAGCTTAACCCTAAACAAAACCCTAACCCTAACCCTAATCCTAACCCGAACCCGAAACCTAACCCGAACCCTAACCCTAACCCTAACCCGTCCCCTAACCCGAACCCTAACACGAACCCTAACTCTATCCCTAACCCTAACCCTAACTCGAACCTTAATCCTAACCCGAACCCGAACCCTAACACTAACCCGAACCCTAACCCTAACCCGAAAACTAACCCTAACCCGAACCCTAAACCTAACCCTAACCCGAACCCGAACCCGAATCCTAACCCTAACCCTACCCCGAACCCTAACCCGAACCCGAACCCTAACCCTAACCCTAACCCGAAACCTAACCCTAACCCTAACCCGAACCCTAACACTAACCCGAACCCTATACCTAACCCGAACCCGAACACGAACCCTAACCCTAAACCGAACCCTAACCCTAACCCTAACCCTTACCCGAACCCTAACCCAAACCCGAACCCTAACCCGAACCCTAACCCTAACCCGAACCCGAACCCTAACCCTAACCCTTACCCTAACCCTAAACCTAACCCGAACCCAAACCCTAACTCTAACCCGAATCCTAACCCTAACCCTAACCCGAAACCTAACTCGAACACTAACCCTAACCCTAACCCTAACCCGAACCCTAACCCTAACCCGAACCCTAACCCTAAACCTAACCCGATCTCTAACCCTAACCCTAACCCTAACCCTAACCCGAACCCTAACCCTAACCCTAACCCGAACCCTAACCCTAACCCTATCCCTAACACGAACACGAGCCCTAAACCTACCCCGAACCCTAACCCTAACCCGAACACAAAACCTAACCCGAACCCTAACACTAACCCTAACCCTAACCCTAACGCTAAACCTAACCCCTAACCCTAACCCTAACCCTAAAACCTAACCCTAACCCGAATCCTAACCCTAACCGTAACCCTAACCCTAACCCGAACCCTAACCCTAAACCTAAACCTAACCCGAACCCTAACCCTAACCCTAACCCTAACCCGTCCCCTAACCCGAACCTTAACCCTAACCCTAACCCGAACACGAACGCTAACCCTAACCCTAAACCGAACCCGAACCCTAACATGAAACGTAACCCTAACCCTAACCCGAACCCTAACCCTAACCCTAACCCGAACCCTAACCCTAAACCTAACACTGACCCTAACTCTAACCCTAAACCTAACCCGAACCCTAAACCTAACCTTAACCTGAACCCTAACCCTAACCCTAACCCGAACCTGAACCCTAACACTAACCCTAACCCGAACCCGAACCCTAAACCTAACCTGAACCCTAACCCTAACCCGAACCCTAAACCTAACCCGAACCCTAACCCTAACCCTAACCCGAACCCTAACCCTAACCCTAACCCTAACCCGAACCCTAACCCTAACCCGAACCCTAACCCTTACCCTAACCCTAACCCTAACCCGAACCCTAAACCTAACCCTAACCCGAACTTTAACCCGAACCCTAACCCTAAACCTAACCTGAATACTAACCCTAACCCTAACCCGAACCCTAACCCGAACCCTAACCCTAACCCTAACCCTAACCCGAACCCTAACCCTAACCCTAACCCGAACCCTAACCCTAACCCTAATCCTAACCCCAACCCTAAACCTAACCCTAGCCCGAACCCTAAACCTAACCGTAACCCGACCCTAACCCTAACCCGAACCCTAACACTAACCCTAACACGAATCCTAACCCTAACCCGAACCCGAACACGAACCCTAACCCTAACCCTAACCTAACCGTAATCCGAAACCTAACCCTAACCCTAACCCTAACACTCACCCCTAACCCTACCCCGAACCCTAACCCTAACCCTAACCCGAACCCGAACACTAACCCCTAACCCTAACCCGAACCCGACCCTAAAACTAACCCTAATCCTAACCCTAACCCTAACCAGAACCTGAACCCTAACCCTAACCAGAACCCGAACCCTAACCCTAACCCTAACCCTAAACCTAACCCGAACCCGAACCCTAACCCTAACTCGAACCCTAACCCTAACCCTAACCCTAACCATAACCCCAACCCTAACCCGAACCCTAACCCTAAGCCTAACCCGAACCCTAACCCTAACCCTAACCCTAACCCTCACCCGAACCCGAACCCTCACCCTAACCCGAACCCTAACCCGAACCCTAAATCGAACCATAAACCGAACCCTAACCCGAAACCTAAACCGAACCCTAAACCGAACCCTAACCCTAACCGTAACCCTAACCCTAACCCAAACCTAACCCTAACCCTAACCCTAACCCTAACCCGAACCCTAACCCGAACCCTAACCCGAACCCTAACCCTAACCCTAACCCGAACCCTAACCCTAACCCTAACCCGAACCCTAACCTGAACCCAAACCCTAAACCTAACCCTAACCCTAACCCTAAACCGAACCCTAACCCTAACCCTAAACCGAAACCTAACCCCTAACCCGAACCCGAACACGTACCCTAACCCGAACCCGAACCCTAACCCTACCCCGAACCCGAACCCAAACCATAACCCTCACCCTAACCCGAACACAAACCCTAACCCTAAACCTAACCCTAACCCGAACCCTAACCCTAACCCTAACCCTAAACCTAACCCTAACACGAACACTAACCCTAACCCGAACCCTAACCCGAACCCTAACCCAAACCCGAACCCTAACCAGAACCCTAACCAGAACTCTAACCCGACCCTAACCCTTACCCCTAAACCTAACCCTAACCCGAACCCGAACCCTAAGCCGAACCCTAACCCTAATCCTAACCCTAACCCAAACCCTAACCCTAACCCAAACCCGAACCGTAACACTAACCCTAACCCGAAACCTAACCCTAACCCTAACCCGAACCCTAACACTAACCAGAACCCTAACACTAACCTAACCCTAACCCTAACCCGAACCCGAACCCAAACCCTAAACCTAACCCTAACCCTAACCCTAACCCTAACCCTAACCCTAACTCTAAACTGAACCCTAACCCTAACCCAAACCCTAACCCGAACGCTACCCGAACCCTAACCCGAACCCTAACACTAACCCGAACCCTAACACTAACCTAACCCTAACCCTAACCCGAACCCGAACCCAAACCCTAAACCTAACCCTAACCCTAACCCTAACCCTAACCTAACTCTAAACTGAACCCTAACCCTAACCCGAACCCTAACCCTAAACCTAACCCGTCCCCTAACCCGAACCCTAACACGAACCCTAACTCTAACCCTAACCCTAACCCTAACTCGTACCTTAATCCTAACCCGAACCCGAACCCTAACACTAACCCGAACCCTAACCCTAACCCGAACCCTAACGCTAACCCGAACCCTAAACCTAAACCTAACCCGAACCCGAACCCGAATCCTAACCCTAACCCTAACCCGAACCCTAACCCGAACCCGAACCCTAACCCTAACCCTAACCCTAACCCGAAACCTAACACTAACCCGAACCCTATACCTAACCCGAACCCGAACACGAACCCTAACCCTAACCCGAACCCTAACCCTAACCCTAACCCTTACCCGAACGCTAACCCAAACACGAACCCTAACCCGAACCCTAACCCTAACCCGAACCCGAACCCTAACCCTAAACCTTACCCTAACCCTAAACCTAACCCGAACCCAAACCCTAACCCTAACCCGAATCCTAACCCTAACCCTAACCCGAACCCTAACCCGAACACTAACCCTAACCCTAACCCTAACCCGAACCCTAACCCTAACCCGAACCCTGACCCTAAACCTAACCCGATCTCTAACCCTAACCCTAACCCTAAACCTAACCCGAACCATAACCCTAACCCTAACCCGAACCCTAAACCTAACCCTATCCCTAACCCGAACACGAGCCCTAACCCTACCCCGAACCCTAACCCTAACCCGAACACAAAACCTAACCCGAACCCTAACACTAACCCTAACCCTAACCCTAAAACTAACCCCTAACCCTAACACTAACCCTAACCCTAAAACCTAACCCTAACCCGAATCCTAACCCTAACCGTAACCCTAACCCTAATCCGAACCCTAACCCTAAACCTAAACCTAACCCTAACACTAACCCTAACACTAACCCGAACCCTAACCCGAACCCTAACCCTAAACCTAACCCGAACCCGAACCCTAACCCTAACCCTAAACCGAACCCGAACCCTAACCCGAAACCTAACCCTAAACCTAACCCGAACCCTAACCCTAAACCTAACCAGAACCCTAACCCTAAACCTAACACTAACCCTAACTATAACCCTAAACCTAACCCGAACCCTAAACCTAACCCTAACCTGAACCCTAACCCTAACCCTAACCCAAACCTGAACCCTAACACTAACCCTAAACCGAACCCGAACCCTAACCCTAACCTGAACCCTAACCCTAACCCGAACCCTAAACCTAATCCGAACCCTAACCCTAACCCTAACCCGAACCCTAACCCTAACCCTAACCCGAACCCGAACCCTAACCCTAACCCTAACCCTTACCCTAACCCTAACCCTAACCCGAACCCGAACCCTAAACCTAACCCTAACCCGAACTCTAACCCGAACCCTAACCCTAAACCTAACCCGAATCCTAACCCTAACCCTAACCCGAACCCTAACCCGAACCCTAAACCTAACCCTAACCCGAACCCTAACCCTAACCCTAACCCTAACCCGAACCCTAACCATAACCCTAACCCGAACCCTAACCCCAACCCTAAACCTAACCCTTACCCGAACCCTAAACCTAACCCTAACCCGAACCCTAACCCTAACCCGAACCCTAACACTAACCCTAACACGAATCCTAACCCTAACCCGAACCCGAACACGAACCCTAACCCTAACCCTAACCCGAACCCTAACCCTAACCGGAACCCTAACCCTAACCCTAACCCGAACCCTAACCCGGACCATAACCCGAAACCTAAACCGAACCCTAACCCGAACCCTAACCCGAACCCTAACCCGAACCCTAACCCGAACCCTAACCCTAACCCTAACCCTAACCCGAACCCTAACCCTAACCCGAACACTAACCCTAACCCTAACCCGAAACCTAACCCTAACACTAACCCGAACCCTAACCCTAACCCTAACCCGAAACCTAACCCTAACCCTAACCCGAACCCTAACCCGAACCCTAACCCTAACCCTAACCCGAACCCTAACCCTAACACTAACCCGAACCCTAACCCAAACACTAACCCTAACCCTAACCATAACCCGAACCCTAACCCGAACCCTAACCTAACCCTAATCCGAACCCTAACACTAACCCTAACCTTAACCCTAACTCGAACCGGAACCCTAACCCTAAACCTAAACCGAACCCTAACCCGAAACCTAAACCGAAACCTAACCCTAACCCTAACCCGAACCCTAACACGAACCCTAACCCTACCCCTAACCCGAACCCTAACCCTAACACTAACCCGAACCCTAACCCGAACTCTAACCCTAACCCGAACCTTAACCCGAATCCTAACCCTAACCATAACCCGAACCCTAACCGTAACCCTAACCCTAACCCGAACACTAACCCTAAACCGAACCCTAACCCTAACCCTAACCCTAACCCTAACCCGAACCCTAACCCTAACCCTAACCTAACCCTAATCCGAACCCTAACCCTAACCCTAACCCTAACACTAACCCCTAACCCTACCCCGAACCCTAACCCTAACCCTAACCCGAACCCGAACACTAACCCCTAACCCTAACCCGAACCCGACCCTAAACCTAACCCTAATCCTAACCCTAACCCTAACCAGAACCCGAACCCTAACCCTAACCAGAACCCGAACCCTAACCCTAACCCTAACCCTAAACCTAACCCTAACACGAACCCTAACCCTAACCCTAACCCGATCTCTAACCCTAACCCTACCCTAACCCGAACCCTAACCTTAACCCTAAACAAAACCCTAAACCTAACCCTAACCCTAACCCTAACCCGAACCCTAACACTAACCCGAACCCTAACACTAACCTAACCCTAACCCTAACCCGAACCCGAACCCAAACCCTAAACCTAAACCTAACCCTAACCCTAACCCTAACCCTAACTCTAAACTGAACCCTAACCCTATCCCGAACCCTAACCCGAACCCTAAACCGAACCCTAACCCGAACCATAACCCGAACCCTAAACCGAACCCTAACCCGAAACCTAACCCTAACCCTAACCCGAACCCTAACCCGAATTCTAACCCTAACCCTAACCCGAACCCTAACCCTAACCCGAACCCTAACCAGAACACTAACCCTAACCCTAACCCTAACCCTAACCCGAAACCTAACGCTAACCCTAACCCGAACCCTATCCCTTAAACCGAACCCGAACCCCTATCCTAACCCGAACCCGAACCCTAACCCTACCCCGAACCCGAACCCAAACCATAACCCTCACCCTAACACGAAACCTAACCCTAACCCTAACCCTAACCCTAACCGAATCCTAACCCTAACCCTAACCTTAACCCTAACCCGAACACTAACCCTAAACCGAACCCTAACCGGAACCCTAACTCGAACACTAACCCTAACCCTAACCCTAACCCTAACCCGAACCCTAAACCTAACCCGAACCCTAACCCTAACCCTAACCCGAACCCTAACCCTAACCCTAACCCTAACCCTAACCCGAACCCTAAAACGAACCCTAACCCGAACCCTAACCCTAAACCTAACCCGAACCCTAACACTAACCCTAACCCTAACCCTAACCCGAACACTAATCCTAACCCTAACCCGAACCCTAAACCGAACCCTAACCCTAACCCTAACCGTAACCCTAACCCGAACCCTAACCCTAACCCTAACCCGAACCCTAACCCTAACCCTAAACCGAACCCTAAAACGAACCCTAACACGAACCCTAACCCTAACCCTAACCCGAACCCTAACACTAACCCTAACCCTAACCCTAACCCGAACACTAATCCTAACCCTAACCCGAACCCTAACCCGAACCCTAACCCTAACCCTAACCGTAACCCTAACCCGAACCCTAACCCTAACCCTAACCCGAACCCTAACCCTAACCCTAATCCGAACCCTAACACTAAACCTAACCTTAACCCTAACAGGAACCGGAACCTTAATCCTAAACCTAACCCAAAACCTAACCCGAACCCTAACGCTAACCCTAACCCGAACCCTAACCCTAACCCTAACCCGATCTCTAACCCTAACCCTAACCCTAACCCAAAACCTAACCCGAACCCGAACCCTAACCCTAACCCTAACCCTAACCCTAACCCGAACCATAACCCTAACCCTAACCCGAACCCTATCCCTAACCCTAAACCTAACCCGAACCGGATCCCTAACCCTATCCCGAACCCTAACCCTAACCCGAACCCAAAACCTAACCCGAACCCTAACCCTAACCCTAACCCTAACCCTAACCCTAACCTCTAACCCTAATTCTAACCCTAACCCTAAAACCTAACCCTAAACCGAACCCTAACCCTAACCCTAAGACTAACCCTAACTCGAACCCTAACCCTAAACCTAACCCTAACCCTAACCCTAACCCTAACCCTAACCCTAACCCTTACCCGAACCCTAACCCGAACCCGAACCCTAACCCGAACCCTAACCCTAACCCGAACCCGAACCCTAACCCTAACCCTTACCCTAACCCTAAACCTAACCCGAACCCAAACCCTAACCCTAACCCGAATCCTAACCCTAACCCTAACCCGAACCCTAACCCGAACACTAACCCTAACCCTAACCCTAACCCGAACCCTAACCCTAACCCGAACCCTAACCCTAAACCTAACCCGATCTCTAACCCTAACCCTAACCCTAACCCTAACCCGAACCATAACCCTAACCCTAACCCGAACCCTAACCCTAACCCTATCCCTAACCCGAACACGAGCCCTAACCCTACCCCGAACCCTAACACTAACCCGAACACAAAACCTAACCCGAACCCTAACCCTAACCCTAACCCGAACCCTAACCCTAACCCTTACCCTAACCCTAACCCTAACCCGAACCCTAAACCTAACCCTAACCCGAACTCTAACCCGAACCCTAACCCTAAACCTAACCCGAATCCTAACCCTAAACCTAACCCGAACCCTAACCCGAACCCTAACCCTAACCCTAACCCGAACCCTAACCCTAACCCTAACCCGAACCCTAACCCCAACCCTAAACCTAACCCTAACCCGAACCCTAAACCTAAACCTAACCCGAACCCTAACCCTAACCCGAACCATAACACTAACCCTAACACGAATCCTAACCCTAACCCGAACCCGAACACGAACCCTAACCCTAACCCTAACCCGAACCCTAACCCTAACCGGAACCCTAACCCTAACCCTAACCCGAACCCTAACCCGGACCATAACCCGAACCCTAAACCGAACCCTAACCCGAACCCTAACCCGAACCCTAACCCGAACCCTAACCCGAACCCTAACCCTAACCCTAACCCTAACCCTAACCCTAACCCGAACCCTAACCCTAACCCGAACACTAACCCTAACCCTAACCCGAAACCTAACCCTAACCCTAACCCGAAACCTAACCCGAACCCTAACCCGAACCCTAACCCAAACCCTAACCCTAACCCTAACCATAACCCGAACCCGAACCCTAACCCTAACCCTAACCCTAACCCGAACCCTAACCCTAACCCTAAACTGAACCCGAAACCTAAACCGAACCCTAACCCTAACCCTAATCCAAACCCTAACACTAACCCTAACCTTAACCCTAACTCGAACCGGAACCCTAACCCTAAACCTAACCCGAACCCTAACCCGAACCCTAACCCGAAACCTAACCCTAACCCTAACCCGAACCCTAACACGAACCCTAACCCTACCCCTAACCCGAACCCTAACCCTAACACTAACCCGAACCCTAACCCGAACTCTAACCCTAAAACTAACCATAACCCGAACCCGAACCCTAAACCTAACCCTAAACCTAACCCGAACCCTAACCCTAACCCTAACCCGAACCTTAACCCGAACCCTAACCCTAACCATAACCCGAACCCTAACCGTAAACCTAACCCTAACCCGAACACTAACCCTAAACCGAACCCTAACCCTAACCCTAACCCTAACCCTAACCCTAACTTAACCCTAATCCGAAACCTAACCCTAACCCTAACCCCAACACTAACCCCTAACCCTACCCCGAACCCTAACCCTAACCCTAACCCGAACCCGAACACTAACCCCTAAACCTAACCCGAACCCGACCCTAAACCTAACCCTAATCCTAACCCTAACCCTAACCAGAACCCGAACCCTAACCCTAACCAGAACCCGAACCCTAACCCTAACCCTAACCCTAAACCTAACCTGAACCCGAACCCTAACCCTAACTCGAACCCTAACCCTAACCCTAACCCTAACCATAACCCCAACCCTAACCCGAACCCTAACCCTAACCCTAACCTGAACCCTAACCCTAACCCTAACCCTCACCCGAACCCGAACCCTCACCCTAACCCGAACCCTAACCCGAACCCTAACTCGAACCATAAACCGAAACCTAACCCGAACCCTAACCCGAACCCTAACCCTAACCCTAACCCGAACGCTAACAAGAACCCAAACCCTAAACCTAACCCTAACCCTAACCCTAAACCGAACCCTAACCCTAACCCTAAACCGAACCCTAACCCCTAACCCGAACCCGAACACGTACCCTAACCCGAACCCTAACCCTACCCCGAACCCGAACCCAAACCATAACCCTCACCCTAACCCGAACCCAAACCCTAACCCTAAACCTAACCCTAACCCGAACCCTAACCCTAACCCTAACCCTAAACCTAACCCTAACACGAACACTAACCCTAACCCGAACCCACCCCGAACCCTAACCCAAACCCGAACCCTAACCAGAACCCTAACCAGAACTCTAACCCGACCCTAACCCGAACCCTAACCCTAACCCTAACCCTAACCCGAACCCCTAACTCTAACCCGAACCATAACCCCAACCCGAACCCTAACCCAAACCCTAACCCGAACACTAACCCCAACCCTAACCCTAACTCGAACCCTAACCAGAACCCTAACCCTAACACTAACCCTAACCCGAACCCTAACCAGAAATCTAACCCGACCCTAACCCTAACCCTAAACCTAACCCTAACCCGAACCCTAACCCTAACCCGTACCCTAACCCTAACCCTAACCCGAACCCTAACCCTAAACCTAAACCGAACCCTAACCCTAACCATAACTTAAACCTAACCCTAACACGAACCCTAACCCTAACCATAACCCGATCTCTAACCCTAACCCTAACCCTAACCCGAACCCTAAACTTAACCCTAAACAAAACCCTAAACCTAACCCTAACCCTGACCCTAACCCGAACCCTAACACTAACCCGAACCCTAACACTAACCTAACCCTAACCCTAACCCGAACCCGAACCCAAACCCTAAACCTAACCCTAACCCTAACCCTAACCCTAACTCTAAACTGAACCCTAACCCTAACCCGAACCCTAACCCGAACCCTAAACCGAACCCTAACCCGAACCATTACCCGAACCCTAAACCGAACCCTAACCCGAACCCTAAACCTAACCCTAACCCGAACCCTAACCCGAATTCTAACCCTAACCCTAACCCGAACCCTAACCCTAACCCGAACCCTAACCAGAATCCTCACCCTAACCCTAACCCGAACCCTAACCCGAACCCTAAACCGAACCCTAACCCGAACCATTACCCGAACCCTAAACCGAACCCTAACCCGAACCCTAAACCTAACCCTAACCCGAACCCTAACCCGAATTCTAACCCTAACCCTAACCCGAACCCTAACCCTAACCCGAACCCAAACCATAACCCTCACCCTAACCCGAACCCTAACCCTAACCCTAACCCGAAACCTAACCCTAACCCTAACCTTAACCCTAACCCGAACACTAACCCTAAACCGAACCCTAACCCGAACCCTAACCCGAACACTAACCCTAACCCTAAGCCTAACCCGAACCCTAAACCTAACCCGAACCCGAACCCTAACCCTAACCCGAACCCTAACCCTAACCCTAACCCTAACCCTAACCCGAACCCTAACCCGAACCCTAACCCGAACCCTAACCCTAACCCTAACCCGAACCCTAACACTAACCCTAAACCTAACCCTAACCCGAACACTAATCCTAACCCGAACCCTAACCCGAACCCTAACCCTAACCCTAACCGTAACCCTAACCCGAACCCTAACCCTAACCCTAACCCGAACCCTAACCCTAACCCTAAACCGAACCCGAACCCTAACCCTAACCCTAATCCGAACCCTAACACTAAACCTAACCTTAACCCTAACAGGAACCGGAACCTTAATCCTAAACCTAACCCAAACCCTAACCCGAACCCTAACGCTAACCCTAACCCGAACCCTAACCCTAACCCTAACCCGATGTCTAACCCTAACACTAACCCTAACCCAAAACCTAACCCGAACCCGAACCCTAAACCTAACCCTAACCCTAACCCTAACCCGAACCATAACCCTAACACTAACCCGAACCCTATCCCTAACCCTAACCCTAACCCGAACCGGAGCCCTAACACTATCCCAAACCCTAACCCGAACCCGAACCCAAAACCTAACCCGAACCCTAACCCTAACCCTAACCCTAACCCTAACCCTAACCCTAACCTCTAACACTAATTCTAACCCTAACCCTAAAACCTAACCCTAAACCGAACCCTAACCCTAACCCTAAGCCTAACCCTAACTCGAATCCTAACACTAAACCTAACCCTAACCCTAACCCTAACCCTAACCCTAAACCGAACCCTAACCCGAACCCTAACCCTAACCCTAACCCTAACCCTAACCCTAACCCGAACACTAACCCTAACCCTAAACGGAACCCGAACCCTAACCCGAACCCGAACCGTAACCCGAACCGTAACCCTAACCCGAACCCGAACCCTAACCCTAACCCTAAACCTAACCATAACCCTAACCCAAACCCAAACCCTAAACCTAACCCTAACCCTAACCCTAAACCTAACCCGAAACCTAACCCTAACCCTAACCCGAACCCTAACCCTAAACCTAACCCGAACCTGAACCCTAACCCTAACCCTAACCCGAACCCGAAACCTAACCCTAACCCTAACCCTAACCCTAACTTGAATCTTAACCCAAACCCTAACCCTAACCCTAACCGTAACCCGAACCCTAACCCGAACTCTAACCCGACCCTAACCCTAACCCCTAACCCTAACCCGAACCCTAACCCTAACCCGAACCCGAACCCGAAACCTAACCCTAACCCTAACCCTAACACTAACCCGAACCATAACCCTAACCCTAACCCGAACCCTATCCCTAACCCTAACCCTAATCCGAACCGGAGCCCTAACCCTATCACGAACCCTAACCCTAACCCGAACCCAAACCTAACCCGAACCCTAACCCTAACCCTAACCCTAACCCTAAACCTAACCTCTAACCCTAATTCTAACCCTAACCCTAAAACCTAACCCTAAACCGAACCCTAACCCTAACCCTAAGCCTAACCCTAACTCGAACCCTAACCCTAAACCTAACCCTAACCCTAACCCTAACCCTAACCCTAACCCTAACCCTAACCCGAACCCTAACCCGAACCCTAACCCTAACCCTAACCCTAACCCTAACCCGAACACTAACCCTAACCCTAAACGGAACCCGAAACCTAACCCGAACCCGAACCGTAACCCGAACCGTAACCCTAACCCGAACCCTAACCCTAACCCTAAACCTAACCCTAACCCTAACCCGAAAGCTAACCCTAAACCTAACCCTAAACCTAACCCTAACCCTAACCCGAAACCTAACACTAACCCTAACCCGAACCCTAACCCTAAACCTAACCCGAACCTGAACCCTAACCCTAACCCGAACCCGAACCCGAACCCTAACCATAACCCTAACCCTAACCCTAACTCGAATCTTAACCCAAACCCTAACCCTAACCCTAATCGTAACCCGAAACCTAACCCGAACTCTAAACCGACCCTAACCCTAACCCCTAACCCTAACCCTAACCCGAACCCGAACCCTAACCCGAACCCTAACCCTAACCCTAAACCGAACCCTAACCCTAACCATAACCCTAAACCTAACCCTAACCCGAACCCTTTCCCTAACCCTAACCCGATCTCTAACCCTAACCCTAACCCTAACCCGAACCCTAAGCTTAACCCTAAACAAAACCCTAACCCTAACCCGAACCCGAAACCTAACCCGAACCCTAACCCTAACCCTAACCCGTCCCCTAACCCGAACCCTAACACGAACCCTAACACTAACCCTAACCCAAACCCTAACCCGAACCTTAATCCTAACCCGAACCCGAACCCTAACACTAACCCGAACCCTAACCCTAACCCGAACCCTAACGCTAACCCGAACCCTAAACCTAACCCTAACCCGAACCCGAACCCGAACCCTAAACCTAACCCTAACCCGAAACCTAACCCGAACCCGAACCCTAACCCTAACCCTAACCCGAACCCTAACACTAACCCGAACCCTAAACCTAACCCGAACCCGAACACGACCCTAACCCTAACCCGAACCCTAACCCTAACCATAACCCTTACCCGAACCCGAACCCTAACCCGAACCCTAACCCGAACCCGAACTCTAATCCTAAACCTTACCCTAACCCTAACACTAACCCGAACCCTAAACCTAACCCTAACCCGAACCCTAACCCGAACCCTAACCCTAACCCTAACCCGAATCCTAACCCTAACCCTAACCCGAACCCTAACCCGAACCCTAACCCTAACCCGAACCCGAACCCTAACCCTAACCCTAAACCGAACCCTAACCCTAACCCTAACCCTAACCCGAACCATAACCCTAACCCTAACCCGAACCCTATCCCTAACCCTAACCCTAACCCGAACCCGAGCCCTAACACTAACCCAAAACCTAACCCTAACCCGAACCCAAAACATAACCCGAACCCTAACCCTAACCCTAAACTTAACCCCTAACCCTAACCCTAACCCTAACCCTAAAACCTAACCCTAACCCGAATCCTAACCCTAACCCTAACCCGAACACTAACCCCTAACCCGAACCCGAACCCGTACCCTAACCTGAACCCGAACCCTAACCCTACCCCGAACCCGAACCCAAACCATAACCCTCACCCTAACCCGAACCCTAACCCTAACCCTAAACTTAACCCTAACCCGAACACTAACCCTAAACCGAACCCTAACCCGAACCTTAACCCGAACACTAACCCTAACCCTAACCCTAACCCTACCCCTAACCCTAACCCGAACCCTAAACCTAACCCGAACCCTAACCCTAACCCTAACCCGAACCCTAAACCTAACCCTAACCCTAACCCTAACCCTAACCCTAACCCGAACCCTAACCCGAACCCTAACCCGAACCCTAACCCTAACCCTAACCCGAACCCTAACACGAACCCTAACCCTAACCCTAACCCGAACCCTAATCCTAACCCTTACCCGAACCCTAACCCGAAACCTAACCCTAACCCTAACCGTAACCCTAACCCGAACCCTAACCCTAACCCTAACCCGAACCCTAACCCTAACCCTAAACCGAAACCGAACCCTAACCCGAACCCTAACCCTAACCCTAATCCGAACCCTAACCCTAAACCTAACCTTAACCCTGACAAGAACCGGAACCTTAACCCTAAACCTAACCCAAACCCTAACCCGAACCCTAACCCTAACCCTAATCCGATCTCTAAACCTATCCCTAACCCTAACCCTAACCCGAACCATAACCCTAACCCTAAACCGAACCCTATCCCTAACCCTATCCCTAACCCGAACACGAGCCCTAACCCTAACCCGAACCCTAACCCTAACCCGAACCCAAAACCTAACCCGAACCCTAACCCTAACACTAACTCTAACCCTAAAACTAACCCCTAACCCTAACCCTAAACCTAACCCTAAAACCTAACCCTAACCCGAATCCTAAACCTAACCCTAACCCTAACCCGAACCCTAACCCTAAACCTAAACCTAACCCTAACACTAACCCTAACCCTAACCCGAACCCTAACCCGAACCCTAACCCTAACCCTAACCCTAACCCTAACCCGAACCCGAACCCTAACCCTAACCCTAAACCGAACCCGAACCTAACCCGAAACCTAACCCTAACCCTAACCCGAACCCTAACCGTAACCCTAACCCGAACCCTAAACCTAAACCTAACCCTAACCCTAACCCTAACCCTAACCCCAACCCTAACCCTAACCCTAACCTGAACCCTAACCCTAACCCTAACCCTAACCCGAACCTGAACCCTAACCCTAACCCGAACACTAAACCTAACCCTAACCCGAACCTGAACCCTAACCCTAACCCTAACCCGAACCCTAACCCTAACCCTAACCCGAACCCTAACCCTAACCCGAACCCGAACCCTAACCCGAAACCTAACCCTAACCTTAAACCGAACCCTAACCCTAACCATAACCCTAAACCTAACCCTAACCAGAACCCTTTCCCTAACCCTAACCCGATCTCTAACCATAACCATAACCCTAACCCGAACCCTAAGCTTAACCCTAAACAAAACCCTAACCCTAACCCTAACCCTAACCCGAACCCGAAACCTAACCCTAACCCTAACCCTAACCCTAACCAGAACCCTAACCCTAAACCGAACCCTAACCCGAACCCTAACCCGAACCCGAAACCTAACCCTAACCCTAACCCGAACCATAACCCTAACCCTAACCCGAACCCTATCCCTAACCCTAACCCTAACCCGAACCCGAGCCCTAACACTAACCCAAACCCTAACCCTAACCCGAACCCAAAACATAACCCGAACCCTAACCCTAACCCTAAACTTAACCCCTAACCCTAACACTAACCCTAACCCTAAAACCTAACCCTAACCCGAATCCTAACCCTAACCCTAACCCTAACCCTAACCCGAACCCTAACCCTAAACCTAACCCTAACCCTGACACTAACCCTAACCCTAACCCGAACCCTAACCCGAACCCTAACCCTAACCCTAACCCTAAACCTAACCCGAACCCGAACCCTAACCCTAACCCTAAACCGAACCCGAAACCTAACCCGAACCCGAACCCTAACCCGAACCCTAACCCTAACCCTAACCCGAACGCTAACCCGAAACCTAACCCTAAACCTAACCCGAACCCTAACCCTAACCCTAACCCGAACCCTAACCAGAACCCTAACCGTAACCCTAACCCTAACCCTAACCCAAAACCTAACCCTAACCCTAACCCGAACCCTAACCCCTAACCCGAACCCGAACCCGTACCCTAACCTGAACCCGAACCCTAACCCTACCCCGAACCCGAACCCAAACCATAACCCTCACCCTAACCCGAACCCTAACCCTAACCCTAACCTTAACCCTAACCCGAACACTAACCCTAAACCGAACCCTAACCCGAACCCTATCCCGAACACTAACCCTAACCCTAACCCTAACCCTACCCCTAACCCTAACCCGAACCCTAAACCTAACCCTAACCCTAACCCTAACCCTAACCCGAACCCTAACCCTAACCCTAACCCTAACCCGAACCCTAACCCGAACCCTAACCCTAACCCTAACCCTAACCCTAACCCTAACACGAACCCTAACCCTAACCCTAACCCGAACCCTAATCCTAACCCTAACCCGAACCCTAACCCGAACCCTAACCCTAACCCTAACCGTAACCCTAACCCGAACCCTAACCCTAACCCTAACCCGAACCCTAACCCTAACCCTAAACTGAAACCGAACCCTAACCCGAACCCTAACCCTAACCCTAATCCGAACCCTAACACTAAACCTAACCTTAACCCTGACAAGAACCGGAACCTTAACCCTAAACCTAACCCAAACCCTAACCCGAACCCTAACCCTAACCCTAACCCGAACCCTAACCCTAACCCTAATCCGATCTCTAAACCTATCCCTAACCCTAACCCTAACCCGAACCATAATCCTAACCCTAAACCGAACCCTATCCCTAACCCTATCCCTAACCCGAACACGAGCCCTAACCCTAACCCGAACCCTAACCCTAACCCGAACCCAAAACCTAACCCGAACCCTAACCCTAACACTAACTCTAACCCTAAAACTAACCCCTAACCCTAACCCTAACCCTAACCCTAAAACCTAACCCTAACCCGAATCCTAACCCTAACCCTAACCCTAACGCGAACCCTAACCCTAAACCTAAACCTAACCCTAACACTAACCCTAACCCTAACCCGAACCCTAACCCGAACCCTAACCCTAACCCTAACCCTAACCCTAACCCTAACCCGAAACCGAACCCTAACCCTAACCCTAAACCGAACCCGAACCTAACCCGAAACCTAACCCTAACCCTAACCCGAACCCTAACCCTAACCCTAACCCGAACCCTAAACCTAAACCTAACCCTAACCCTAACCCTAACCCTAACTCCAACCCTAACCCTAACCCTAACCTGAACCCTAACCCTAACCCTAACCCGAACCTGAACCCTAACCCTAACCCGAACACTAAACCTAACCCTAACCCGAACCTGAACCCTAACCCTAACCCTAACCCGAACCCGAACCCTAACCCTAACCCGAAACCTAACCCTAACCCGAACCCGAACCCTAACCCGAAACCTAACCCTACCCTTAAACCGAACCCTAACCCTAACCATAACCCTAAACCTAACCCTAAACAGAACCCTTTCCCTAACCCTAACCCGATCTCTAACCATAACCATAACCCTAACCCGAACCCTAAGCTTAACCCTAAACAAAACCCTAACCCTAACCCTAACCCTAACCCGAACCCGAAACCTAACCCTAACCCTAACCCTAACCCTAACCCTAACCAGAACCCTAACCCTAAACCGAACCCTAACCCGAACCCTAACCCGAACCCTAACCCGAACCATAACCCGAACCCTAAACCGAACCCTAACTCGAACCCTAAACCTAACCCTAACCCGAAACCTAACCCAAACCCTAACCCTAACCCTAACCCTAACCCTAACCCTAACATCTAACCCTAACTCTAAACCTAACCCTAAAACCTAACGCTAAACCGAACCCTAACCCTAACCCTAACCCTAACCCTAACCCGAACCCTAACCCTAAACCTAACCCTAACCCTAACCCTAATCCTAACCCTAACCCTAACCCGAACCCTAACCCGAACCCTAACCCTAACCCTAAACTTAACCCTATCCCAAACCGGAACCCTTACCCTAAACCTAAACCGAACCCGAACCCTAACCCGAACGCGAACCCTAACTGAACCCTAACCCTAACCCGAACCCGAACCCTAAACCTAACCCGAACCTGAACACGAACCCTAAACCTAACCCGAACCCTAACCCTAACCCTAACCCGAACCCTAACCCAAACCCGAACCCTAACCCGAACCCTAACCCTAACCCTAACCCGAACCCGAACCCTAAACCTAACCCTTACCTTAACCCTAACCCTAACCCGAACCCTAAACCTAACCCGAATCCGAACCCTAACCCGAACCCTAACACTAACCCTAACACGAATCCTAACCCTAACCCTAACCCGAACCCTAACCCGAACCCTAACCCTAACCCTAACCCTAATTCGAACCCTAACCCTAACCCTACACCGAACCCTAACCCTAACCCTAACCCGAACCCTAACCCTAACCCTAAACCTAACCCTAACCCTAACCCTAACCCGAACCATAACCCTAACCCTAACCCGAACTCTATCCCTAACCCTAACCCTAACCCAAACCGGAGACCTCACCCTATCCCGAACCCTAACCCTACCCGAATCCAAAACCTAACCCGAACCCTAACCCTAACCCTAACCCTAACCCTAACCCTAACCTCTAACCCTAACCCTAACGCTAACCCTAAAACCTAACGCTAAAACGAACCCTAACCCTAACCCGAACCCGAACGCTAACCCGAACCCTAACCCTAACCCTAACCCGAACCCGAACCCTAAACCTAAACCGAACCCGAACCCTAACCCGAACCCGAACCCTAAACCTAAACCTAACCCTAACCCTAACCCTAACCCTAATCCGAACCCTAACCCTAACCCTAACCTGAACACTAACCCTAACCCTAAACTGAACCCTAGCCTAAACCTAACCCGAACCTGAACCCTAACCCTAACCCTAACCCGTAACCTAAACCGAAACCGATCCCTAACCCTAACCCTAACCCGAACCCTAACCCTAACCCTAACCTGAACCCTAAACCTAACCCTAACCCGAAACCTAACCCTAACCCTAACCCGAACCCTAACCCTAACCCGAACCCTAACACTAACCTGAACCCGAACCCGAACCCTAACCCTAACCCGAAAACTAACCCTAACCCTAACCCTAACCCGAACCCTAACCCAAACCTGAACCCTAAACAGAACCCGAACCCTAACCCTAACCCGAACCCGAACCCTAACCCTAACCCCAACCCTAACCCTAACACTAACCCGAACCCTAAACCTAACCCTAACCCGAACCCTAACCCTACCCCGAACCCTAACCCTAACACTAACCCGAATCCTAACCCTAACCCTAACCCGAACCCTAACCCAAACCCTAACACTAATCCTAACCCTAACACAAACCCTAACCCTAACCCTAACCCGAAACCTAACCCTAACCCTAACCTGAACCCTAACCTTAACCCTAACCCTACACCTAACCCTAACCCGAATCCTAACCCTAACCCTAACCCTAAACCTAACACCTAACCCTAACCCGAACCCTAACCGTAACCCTAACCCGAACCCTAACCCTAACCCTAACCCGAACCCTAACCTAACCCTAACCCTAACCCTAACTCGAAACTTAACCGAACCCTAACCCTAACCCTAACCGTACCCCGAACCCTAACCCGAACTCTAACCCGACCCTAACCATAACCCCTAACCCGAACCCTAACCAGAACCCTAACCCTAACCCGAAACCTAAACCTAAACCTAACCCGAACCCTAATCCTAACCCTAACCCTAACCCTAACCCAACCCTAAACCGAACCCTAATCCTAACCCTAACCCTAACCCTAACCCAACCCTAAACCTAAACCTAACCCTAACCCTAACCCTAACCCTAACCCGAACCCTAAACCTAACCCTAACCTGAACACTAAACCTAACCCTAACCTGAACCCTAACCCTAACCCTAACCCGAACCTGAACCCTAACCCTAACCCTAACCCGAACCCTAACCCGAAACCGAACCCTAACCCTAACCCGAACCCTAACCCTAACCCTAACCCGAACCCTAAACCTAACCCTAACCCGAAACCTAACCCTAATCCTAACCCGAACCCTAACCCTAACCCGAACCCTAACCCTAACACGAAACCGAACCCGAACCCTAACCCAAACCCGAACCCTAACCCTAACCCTAACCCTAACCCGAACCCGAACCCTAACCCAAACCCGAACCCGAACCCTAACCCTAACCCCAACCCTAACCCTAACACTAACCGAACTGTAAACCTAACCCTAACCCGAACCCTAACGCTAACCCGAACCCTAACCCTAACCCTAACCCGAACCCTAACCCTAACCCTAAACCTAACCCTAACCCCTAACTCTAACCCGAGCCCTAAACCTAACCCTAACCCTAACCCTAACCCTAACCCTAACCCTAACCCTAACTCGAACCTTAACCCGAACCCTAACCCTAACCCTAACCGTAACCCGAACCCTAACCCGAACTCTAACCCGACCCTAACTCTAACCCCTAACCCTAACCCTAACCCGAACCCGAAACCTAACCCGAAACCTAAACATAACCCTAAACAGAAGCTAACCCTAACCATAACCCTAAACCTAACCCTAACCCGAACCCTTTCCCTAACCCTAACCCGATCTCTAACCATAACCCTAACCCTAACCCGAACCCTAAGCTTAACCCTAAACAAAACCCTAAACCTAACCCTAATCCTAACCCGAACCTGAAACCTAACCCGAACCCTAACCCTAACCCTAACCCGTCCCCTAACCCGAACCCTAACACGAACCCTAACTCTAACCCTAACCCTAACCCTAACTCGAACCTTAATCCTAACCCGAACCCGAACCCTAACACTAACCCGAACCCTAACCCTAACCCGAAAACTAACCCTAACCCGAACCCTAAACCTAACCCTAACCCGAACCCGAACCCGAATCCTAACCCTAACCCTAACCCGAACCCTAACCCGAACCCGAACCCTAACCCTAACCCTAACCCGAAACCTAACCCTAACCCTAACCCGAACCCTAACAGTAACCCGAACCCTATACCTAACCCGAACCCGAACACGAACCCTAAACCTAACCCGATCCCTAACCCTAACCCTAACCCTTACCCGAACCCTAACCCAAACCCGAACCCTAACCCGAACCCTAACCCTAACCCGAACCCGAACCCTAACCCTAACCCTTACCCTAACCCTAAACCTAACCCGAACCCAAACCCTAACTCTAACCCGAATCCTAACCCTAACCCTAACCCGAAACCTAACTCGAACACTAACCCTAACCCTAACCCTAACCCGAACCCTAACCCTAACCCGAACCCTAACCCTAAACCTAACCCGATCTCTAACCCTAACCCTAACCCTAACCCTAACCCGAACCCTAACCCTAACCCTAACCCGAACCCTAACCCTAACCCTATCCCTAACACGAACACGAGCCCTAACCCTACCCCGAACCCTAACCCTAACCCGAACACAAAACCTAACCCGAACACTAACACTAAACCTAACCCCTAACCCTAACCCTAACCCTAACCCTAAAACCTAACCCTAACCCGAATCCTAACCCTAACCGTAACCCTAACCCTAACCCGAACCCTAACCCTAAACCTAAACCTAACCCGAACCCTAACCCTAACCCTAACCCGTCCCCTAACCCGAACCCTAACCCTAACCCTAACCCGAACACGAACGCTAACCCTAACCCTAAACCGAACCCGAACCCTAACACGAAACGTAACCCTAACCCTAACCCGAACCCTAACCCTAACCCTAACCCGAAACCTAACCCTAAACCTAACCCTAACCCCTAACTCTAACCCGAGCCCTAAACCTAACCCTAACCCTAACCCTAACCCTAACCCTAACTCTACTCCTAAACCTAACCCGAACCCTAAACCTAACCCTAACCTGAACCCTAACCCTAACCCGAACCTGAACCCTAACACTAACCCTAACCCGAACCCGAACCCTAACCCTAACCTGAACCCTAACCCTAACCCGAACCCTAAACCTAACCCGAACCCTAACCCTAACCCTAACCCGAACCCTAACCCTAACCCTAACCCTAACCCGAACACTAACCCTAACCCTTACCCTAACCCGAACCCTAACCCGAACCCTAAACCTAACCCTAACCCGAACTCTAACCCGAACCCTAACCCTAAACCTAACCTGAATCCTAACCCTAACCCTAACCCGAACCCTAACCCGAACCCTAACCCTAACCCTAACCCTAACCCGAACCCTAACCCTAACCCTAACCCGAACCCTAACCCTAACCCTAACCCGAACCCTAACCCCAACCCTAAACCTAACCCTAGCCCGAACCCTAAACCTAACCGTAACCCGAACCCTAACCCTAACCCGAACCCTAACACTAACCCTAACACGAATCCTAACCCTAACCCGAACCCGAACACGAACCATAACCCTAACCCTAACCCGAACCCTAACCCTAACCGGAACCCTAACCCTAACCCTAACCCGAACCCTAACCCAGACCATAACCCGAACCCTAAACCGAACCCTAACCCGAACCCTAACCCGAACCCTAACCCGAACCCTAACCCGAACCCTAACCCTAACCCTAACCCTAACCCTAACCCTAACCCGAACCCTTACCCTAACCCGAAAACTAACCCTAACCCTAACCCGAAACCTAACCCTAACCCTAACCCGAACCCTAACCCGAACCCTAACCCGAACCCTAACCCGAAACCTAACCCTAACCCTAACCCGAACCCTAACCCGAACCCTAACCCTAACCCTAACCCGAACCCTAACCCTAACACTAACCCGAACCCTAACCCAAACCCTAACCCTAACCCTAACCATAACACGAACCCGAACCCTAACCCTAACCCTAACCCTAACCCGAACCCTAACCCTAACCCTAAACTGAACCCGAAACCTAAACCGAACCCTAACCCTAACCCTCATCCGAACCCTAACACTAACCCTAAACTTAACCCTAACTCGAACCGGAACCCTAACCCTAAACCTAACCCGAACCCTAACCCGAACCCTAACCCGAAACCTAACCCTAACCCTAACCCGAAACCTAACACGAACCCTAACCCTACCCCTAACCCGAACCCTAACCCTAACACTAACCCGAACCCTAACCCGAACTCTAACCCTAACCCTAACCATAACCCGAACCCGAACCCTAAACCTAACCCTAAACCTAACCCGAACCCTAACCCTAACCCTAACCCTAACCCGAACCCTAACCCTAACCCTAACCCTAACCTAACCGTAATCCGAAACCTAACCCTAACCCTAACCCTAACACTAACCCCTAACCCTACCCCGAACCCTAACCCTAAACCTAACCCGAACCCGAACACTAACCCCTAACCCTAACCCGAACCCGACCCTAAAACTAACCCTAATCCTAACCCTAACCCTAACCAGAACCCGAACCCTAACCCTAATCAGAACCCGAACCCTAACCATAACCCTAACCCTAAACCTAACACGAACCCGAACCCTAACCCTAACTCGAACCCTAAACCTAACCCTAACCCTAACCATAACCCCAACCCTAACCCAAACCCTAACCCTAACCCTAACCCGAACCCTAACCCTAACCCTAACCCTAACCCTCACCCGAACCCGAACCCTAACCCTAACCCGAACCCTAACCCGAACCCTAAATCGAACCATAAACCGAACCCTAACCCGAACCCTAAACCGAACCCTAAGCCGAACCCTAACCCTAACCGTAACCCTAACCCTAACCCAAACCTAACCCTAACCCTAACCCTAACCCTAACCCGAACCCTAACCCGAACCCTAACCCGAACCCTAACCCTAACCCTAACCCGAAACCTAACCCTAACCCTAACACGAACCCTAACAAGAACCCAAACCCTAAACCTAACCCTAACCCTAACCCTAAACCGAACCCTAACCCTAACCCTAAACCGAAACCTAACCCCTAACCCGAACCCGAACACGTACCCTAACCCGAACCCGAACCCTAACCCTACCCCGAACCCGAACCCAAACCATAACCCTCACCCTAACCCGAACCCAAACCCTAACCCTAAACCTAACCCTAACCCGAACCCTAACCCTAACCCTAACCCTAAACCTAACCCTAACACGAACACTAACCCTAACCCGAACCCTAACCCGAACCCTAACCCAAACCCGAACCCTAACCAGAACCCTAACCAGAACTCTAACCCGACCCTAACAGTTACCCCTAAACCTAACCCTAACCCGAACCCGAACCCTAAGCCGAACCCTAACCCTAATCCTAACCCTAACCCAAACCCTAACCCTAACCCTAACCCGAACCCTAACCCTAACCCTAACCCGAAACCTAACCCTAACCCTAACCCGAACCCTAACACTAACCCGAACCCTAACACTAACCTAACCCTAACCCTAACCCGAACCCGAACCCAAATCCTAAACCTAACCCTAACCCTAACCCTAACCCTAACCCTAACTCTAAACTGAACCCTAACCCTAACCCAAACCCTAACCCGAACGCTAAACCGAACCCTAACCCGAACCCTAACACTAACCCGAACCCTAACACTAACCTAACCCTAACCCTAACCCGAACCCGAACCCAAACCCTAAACCTAACCCTAACCCTAACCCTAACCCTAACTCTAAACTGAACCCTAACCCTAACCCGAACCCTAACCCTAACCCTAACCCGACCCCTAACCCGAACCCTAACACGAACCCTAACTCTAACCCTAACCCTAACCCTAACTCGTACCTTAATCCTAACCCGAACCCGAACCCTAACACTAACCCGAACCCTAACCCTAACCCGAAACCTAACCCTAACCCGAACCCTAAACCTAACCCTAACCCGAACCCGAACCCGAATCCTAACCCTAACCCTAAACCGAACCCTAACCCGAACCCGAACCCTAACCCTAACCCTAACCCTAACCCGAACCCTAACACTAACCCGAACCCTATACCTAACCCGAACCCGAACACGAACCCTAACCCTAACCCGAACCCTAAACCTAACCCTAACCATTACCCGAACGCTAACCCAAACACGAACCCTAACCCGAACCCTAACCCTAACCCGAACCCGAACCCTAACCCTAACCCTTACCCTAACCCTAAACCTAACCCGAACCCAAACACTAACCCTAACCCGAATCCTAACCCTAACCCTAACCCGAACCCTAACCCGAACACTAACCCTAACCCTAACCCTAACCCGAACCCTAACTCTAACCCGAACCCTGAACCTAAACCTAACCCGATCTCTAACCCTAACCCTAACCCTAACCCTAACCCGAACCACAACCCTAACCCTAACCCGACCCCTAAACCTAACCCTATCCCTAACCCGAACACGAGCCCTAACCCTACCCCGAACCCTAACCCTAACCCGAACACAAAACCTAACCCGAACCCTAACACTAACCCTAACCCTAACCCTAAAACTAACCCCTAACCCTAACACTAACCCTAACCCTAAAACCTAACCCTAACCCGAATCCTAACCCTAACCGTAACCCTAACCCTAACCCGAACCCTAACCCTAAACCTAAACCTAACCCTAACACTAACCCTAACCCTAACCCGAACCCTAACCCGAACCGTAACCCTAAACCTAACCCGAACCCGAACCCTAACCCTAACTCTAAACCGAACCCGAACCCTAACCCGAAACCTAACCCTAACCCTAACCCGAACCCTAACCCTAAACCTAACCAGAACCCTAACCCTAAACCTAACACTAACCCTAACTATAACCCTAAACCTAACCCGAACCCTAAACCTAACCCTAACCTGAACCCTAACCCTAACCCTAACCCAAACCTGAACCCTAACACTAACCCTAAACCGAACCCGAACCCTAACCCTAACCTGAACCCTAACCCTAACCCGAACCCTAAACCTAATCCGAACCCTAACCCTAACCCTAACCCGAACCCTAACCCTAACCCTAACCCGAACCCGAACGCTAACCCTAACCCTAACCCTTACCCTAACCCTAACCCTAACCCGAACCCGAACCCTAAACCTAACCCTAACCCGAACTCTAACCCGAACCCTAACCCTAAACCTAACCCGAATCCTAACCCTAACCCTAACCCGAACCCTAACCCGAACCCTAAACCTAACCCTAACCCGAACCCTAACCCTAACCCTAACCCTAACCCGAACCCTAACCATAACCCTAACCCGAACCCTAACCCCAACCCTAAACCTAACCCTTACCCGAACCCTAAACCTAACCCTAACCCGAACCCTAACCCTAACCCGAACCCTAACACTAACCCTAACACGAATCCTAACCCTAACCCGAACCCGAACACGAAC
>JAVLSZ010000015.1:997500-1002500 GCA_032313775.1 Urocyon cinereoargenteus | reverse complement strand
AACCCTAACACGAACACTAACCCTAACCCGAACCCACCCCGAACCCTAACCCAAACCCGAACCCTAACCAGAACCCTAACCAGAACTCTAACCCGACCCTAACCCGAACCCTAACCCTAACCCTAACCCTAACCCGAACCCCTAACTCTAACCCGAACCATAACCCCAACCCGAACCCTAACCCAAACCCTAACCCGAACACTAACCCCAACCCTAACCCTAACTCGAACCCTAACCAGAACCCTAACCCTAACACTAACCCTAACCCGAACCCTAACCAGAAATCTAACCCGACCCTAACCCTAACCCTAAACCTAACCCTAACCCGAACCCTAACCCTAACCCGTACCCTAACCCTAACCCTAACCCGAACCCCAACCCTAAACCTAAACCGAACCCTAACCCTAACCATAACTTAAACCTAACCCTAACACGAACCCTAACCCTAACCATAACCCGATCTCTAACCCTAACCCTAACCCTAACCCGAACCCTAAACTTAACCCTAAACAAAACCCTAAACCTAACCCTAACCCTGACCCTAACCCGAACCCTAACACTAACCCGAACCCTAACACTAACCTAACCCTAACCCTAACCCGAACCCGAACCCAAACCCTAAACCTAACCCTAACCCTAACCCTAACCCTAACTCTAAACTGAACCCTAACCCTAACCCGAACCCTAACCCGAACCCTAAACCGAACCCTAACCCGAACCATTACCCGAACCCTAAACCGAACCCTAACCCGAACCCTAAACCTAACCCTAACCCGAACCCTAACCCGAATTCTAACCCTAACCCTAACCCGAACCCTAACCCTAACCCGAACCCTAACCAGAATCCTCACCCTAACCCTAACCCGAACCCTAACCCGAACCCTAAACCGAACCCTAACCCGAACCATTACCCGAACCCTAAACCGAACCCTAACCCGAACCCTAAACCTAACCCTAACCCGAACCCTAACCCGAATTCTAACCCTAACCCTAACCCGAACCCTAACCCTAACCCGAACCCAAACCATAACCCTCACCCTAACCCGAACCCTAACCCTAACCCTAACCCGAAACCTAACCCTAACCCTAACCTTAACCCTAACCCGAACACTAACCCTAAACCGAACCCTAACCCGAACCCTAACCCGAACACTAACCCTAACCCTAAGCCTAACCCGAACCCTAAACCTAACCCGAACCCGAACCCTAACCCTAACCCGAACCCTAACCCTAACCCTAACCCTAACCCTAACCCGAACCCTAACCCGAACCCTAACCCGAACCCTAACCCTAACCCTAACCCGAACCCTAACACTAACCCTAAACCTAACCCTAACCCGAACACTAATCCTAACCCGAACCCTAACCCGAACCCTAACCCTAACCCTAACCGTAACCCTAACCCGAACCCTAACCCTAACCCTAACCCGAACCCTAACCCTAACCCTAAACCGAACCCGAACCCTAACCCTAACCCTAATCCGAACCCTAACACTAAACCTAACCTTAACCCTAACAGGAACCGGAACCTTAATCCTAAACCTAACCCAAACCCTAACCCGAACCCTAACGCTAACCCTAACCCGAACCCTAACCCTAACCCTAACCCGATGTCTAACCCTAACACTAACCCTAACCCAAAACCTAACCCGAACCCGAACCCTAAACCTAACCCTAACCCTAACCCTAACCCGAACCATAACCCTAACACTAACCCGAACCCTATCCCTAACCCTAACCCTAACCCGAACCGGAGCCCTAACACTATCCCAAACCCTAACCCTAACCCGAACCCAAAACCTAACCCGAACCCTAACCCTAACCCTAACCCTAACCCTAACCCTAACCCTAACCTCTAACCCTAATTCTAACCCTAACCCTAAAACCTAACCCTAAACCGAACCCTAACCCTAACCCTAAGCCTAACCCTAACTCGAATCCTAACACTAAACCTAACCCTAACCCTAACCCTAACCCTAACCCTAAACCGAACCCTAACCCGAACCCTAACCCTAACCCTAACCCTAACCCTAACCCTAACCCGAACACTAACCCTAACCCTAAACGGAACCCGAACCCTAACCCGAACCCGAACCGTAACCCGAACCGTAACCCTAACCCGAACCCGAACCCTAACCCTAACCCTAAACCTAACCATAACCCTAACCCAAACCCAAACCCTAAACCTAACCCTAACCCTAACCCTAAACCTAACCCGAAACCTAACCCTAACCCTAACCCGAACCCTAACCCTAAACCTAACCCGAACCTGAACCCTAACCCTAACCCTAACCCGAACCCGAAACCTAACCCTAACCCTAACCCTAACCCTAACTTGAATCTTAACCCAAACCCTAACCCTAACCCTAACCGTAACCCGAACCCTAACCCGAACTCTAACCCGACCCTAACCCTAACCCCTAACCCTAACCCGAACCCTAACCCTAACCCGAACCCGAACCCGAAACCTAACCCTAACCCTAACCCTAACACTAACCCGAACCATAACCCTAACCCTAACCCGAACCCTATCCCTAACCCTAACCCTAATCCGAACCGGAGCCCTAACCCTATCACGAACCCTAACCCTAACCCGAACCCAAACCTAACCCGAACCCTAACCCTAACCCTAACCCTAACCCTAAACCTAACCTCTAACCCTAATTCTAACCCTAACCCTAAAACCTAACCCTAAACCGAACCCTAACCCTAACCCTAAGCCTAACCCTAACTCGAACCCTAACCCTAAACCTAACCCTAACCCTAACCCTAACCCTAACCCTAACCCTAACCCGAACCCTAACCCGAACCCTAACCCTAACCCTAACCCTAACCCTAACCCGAACACTAACCCTAACCCTAAACGGAACCCGAAACCTAACCCGAACCCGAACCGTAACCCGAACCGTAACCCTAACCCGAACCCTAACCCTAACCCTAAACCTAACCCTAACCCTAACCCGAAAGCTAACCCTAAACCTAACCCTAAACCTAACCCTAACCCTAACCCGAAACCTAACACTAACCCTAACCCGAACCCTAACCCTAAACCTAACCCGAACCTGAACCCTAACCCTAACCCGAACCCGAACCCGAACCCTAACCATAACCCTAACCCTAACCCTAACTCGAATCTTAACCCAAACCCTAACCCTAACCCTAATCGTAACCCGAAACCTAACCCGAACTCTAAACCGACCCTAACCCTAACCCCTAACCCTAACCCTAACCCGAACCCGAACCCTAACCCGAACCCTAACCCTAACCCTAAACCGAACCCTAACCCTAACCATAACCCTAAACCTAACCCTAACCCGAACCCTTTCCCTAACCCTAACCCGATCTCTAACCCTAACCCTAACCCTAACCCGAACCCTAAGCTTAACCCTAAACAAAACCCTAACCCTAACCCGAACCCGAAACCTAACCCGAACCCTAACCCTAACCCTAACCCGTCCCCTAACCCGAACCCTAACACGAACCCTAACACTAACCCTAACCCAAACCCTAACCCGAACCTTAATCCTAACCCGAACCCGAACCCTAACACTAACCCGAACCCTAACCCTAACCCGAACCCTAACGCTAACCCGAACCCTAAACCTAACCCTAACCCGAACCCGAACCCGAACCCTAAACCTAACCCTAACCCGAAACCTAACCCGAACCCGAACCCTAACCCTAACCCTAACCCGAACCCTAACACTAACCCGAACCCTAAACCTAACCCGAACCCGAACACGACCCTAACCCTAACCCGAACCCTAACCCTAACCATAACCCTTACCCGAACCCGAACCCTAACCCGAACCCTAACCCGAACCCGAACTCTAATCCTAAACCTTACCCTAACCCTAACACTAACCCGAACCCTAAACCTAACCCTAACCCGAACCCTAACCCGAACCCTAACCCTAACCCTAACCCGAATCCTAACCCTAACCCTAACCCGAACCCTAACCCGAACCCTAACCCTAACCCGAACCCGAACCCTAACCCTAACCCTAAACCGAACCCTAACCCTAACCCTAACCCTAACCCGAACCATAACCCTAACCCTAACCCGAACCCTATCCCTAACCCTAACCCTAACCCGAACCCGAGCCCTAACACTAACCCAAACCCTAACCCTAACCCGAACCCAAAACATAACCCGAACCCTAACCCTAACCCTAAACTTAACCCCTAACCCTAACCCTAACCCTAACCCTAAAACCTAACCCTAACCCGAATCCTAACCCTAACCCTAACCCGAACACTAACCCCTAACCCGAACCCGAACCCGTACCCTAACCTGAACCCGAACCCTAACCCTACCCCGAACCCGAACCCAAACCATAACCCTCACCCTAACCCGAACCCTAACCCTAACCCTAAACTTAACCCTAACCCGAACACTAACCCTAAACCGAACCCTAACCCGAACCTTAACCCGAACACTAACCCTAACCCTAACCCTAACCCTACCCCTAACCCTAACCCGAACCCTAAACCTAACCCGAACCCTAACCCTAACCCTAACCCGAACCCTAAACCTAACCCTAACCCTAACCCTAACCCTAACCCTAACCCGAACCCTAACCCGAACCCTAACCCGAACCCTAACCCTAACCCTAACCCGAACCCTAACACGAACCCTAACCCTAACCCTAACCCGAACCCTAATCCTAACCCTAACCCGAACCCTAACCCGAAACCTAACCCTAACCCTAACCGTAACCCTAACCCGAACCCTAACCCTAACCCTAACCCGAACCCTAACCCTAACCCTAAACCGAAACCGAACCCTAACCCGAACCCTAACCCTAACCCTAATCCGAACCCTAACCCTAAACCTAACCTTAACCCTGACAAGAACCGGAACCTTAACCCTAAACCTAACCCAAACCCTAACCCGAACCCTAACCCTAACCCTAATCCGATCTCTAAACCTATCCCTAACCCTAACCCTAACCCGAACCATAACCCTAACCCTAAACCGAACCCTATCCCTAACCCTA
>JAVLSZ010000015.1:890000-992500 GCA_032313775.1 Urocyon cinereoargenteus | reverse complement strand
CCTAACTCGAAACTTAACCGAACCCTAACCCTAACCCTAACCGTACCCCGAACCCTAACCCGAACTCTAACCCGACCCTAACCATAACCCCTAACCCGAACCCTAACCAGAACCCTAACCCTAACCCGAAACCTAAACCTAAACCTAACCCGAACCCTAATCCTAACCCTAACCCTAACCCTAACCCAACCCTAAACCTAAACCTAACCCTAACCCTAACCCTAACCCTAACCCGAACCCTAAACCTAACCCTAACCTGAACACTAAACCTAACCCTAACCTGAACCCTAACCCTAACCCTAACCCGAACCTGAACCCTAACCCTAACCCTAACCCGAACCCTAACCCGAAACCGAACCCTAACCCTAACCCGAACCCTAACCCTAACCCTAACCCGAACCCTAAACCTAACCCTAACCCGAAACCTAACCCTAATCCTAACCCGAACCCTAACCCTAACCCGAACCCTAACCCTAACACGAAACCGAACCCGAACCCTAACCCAAACCCGAACCCTAACCCTAACCCTAACCCTAACCCGAACCCGAACCCTAACCCAAACCCGAACCCGAACCCTAACCCTAACCCCAACCCTAACCCTAACACTAACCGAACTGTAAACCTAACCCTAACCCGAACCCTAACGCTAACCCGAACCCTAACCCTAACCCTAACCCGAACCCTAACCCTAACCCTAAACCTAACCCTAACCCCTAACTCTAACCCGAGCCCTAAACCTAACCCTAACCCTAACCCTAACCCTAACCCTAACCCTAACCCTAACTCGAACCTTAACCCGAACCCTAACCCTAACCCTAACCGTAACCCGAACCCTAACCCGAACTCTAACCCGACCCTAACTCTAACCCCTAACCCTAACCCTAACCCGAACCCGAAACCTAACCCGAAACCTAAACATAACCCTAAACAGAAGCTAACCCTAACCATAACCCTAAACCTAACCCTAACCCGAACCCTTTCCCTAACCCTAACCCGATCTCTAACCATAACCCTAACCCTAACCCGAACCCTAAGCTTAACCCTAAACAAAACCCTAAACCTAACCCTAATCCTAACCCGAACCTGAAACCTAACCCGAACCCTAACCCTAACCCTAACCCGTCCCCTAACCCGAACCCTAACACGAACCCTAACTCTAACCCTAACCCTAACCCTAACTCGAACCTTAATCCTAACCCGAACCCGAACCCTAACACTAACCCGAACCCTAACCCTAACCCGAAAACTAACCCTAACCCGAACCCTAAACCTAACCCTAACCCGAACCCGAACCCGAATCCTAACCCTAACCCTAACCCGAACCCTAACCCGAACCCGAACCCTAACCCTAACCCTAACCCGAAACCTAACCCTAACCCTAACCCGAACCCTAACAGTAACCCGAACCCTATACCTAACCCGAACCCGAACACGAACCCTAAACCTAACCCGATCCCTAACCCTAACCCTAACCCTTACCCGAACCCTAACCCAAACCCGAACCCTAACCCGAACCCTAACCCTAACCCGAACCCGAACCCTAACCCTAACCCTTACCCTAACCCTAAACCTAACCCGAACCCAAACCCTAACTCTAACCCGAATCCTAACCCTAACCCTAACCCGAAACCTAACTCGAACACTAACCCTAACCCTAACCCTAACCCGAACCCTAACCCTAACCCGAACCCTAACCCTAAACCTAACCCGATCTCTAACCCTAACCCTAACCCTAACCCTAACCCGAACCCTAACCCTAACCCTAACCCGAACCCTAACCCTAACCCTATCCCTAACACGAACACGAGCCCTAACCCTACCCCGAACCCTAACCCTAACCCGAACACAAAACCTAACCCGAACACTAACACTAAACCTAACCCCTAACCCTAACCCTAACCCTAACCCTAAAACCTAACCCTAACCCGAATCCTAACCCTAACCGTAACCCTAACCCTAACCCGAACCCTAACCCTAAACCTAAACCTAACCCGAACCCTAACCCTAACCCTAACCCGTCCCCTAACCCGAACCCTAACCCTAACCCTAACCCGAACACGAACGCTAACCCTAACCCTAAACCGAACCCGAACCCTAACACGAAACGTAACCCTAACCCTAACCCGAACCCTAACCCTAACCCTAACCCGAAACCTAACCCTAAACCTAACCCTAACCCCTAACTCTAACCCGAGCCCTAAACCTAACCCTAACCCTAACCCTAACCCTAACCCTAACTCTACTCCTAAACCTAACCCGAACCCTAAACCTAACCCTAACCTGAACCCTAACCCTAACCCGAACCTGAACCCTAACACTAACCCTAACCCGAACCCGAACCCTAACCCTAACCTGAACCCTAACCCTAACCCGAACCCTAAACCTAACCCGAACCCTAACCCTAACCCTAACCCGAACCCTAACCCTAACCCTAACCCTAACCCGAACACTAACCCTAACCCTTACCCTAACCCGAACCCTAACCCGAACCCTAAACCTAACCCTAACCCGAACTCTAACCCGAACCCTAACCCTAAACCTAACCTGAATCCTAACCCTAACCCTAACCCGAACCCTAACCCGAACCCTAACCCTAACCCTAACCCTAACCCGAACCCTAACCCTAACCCTAACCCGAACCCTAACCCTAACCCTAACCCGAACCCTAACCCCAACCCTAAACCTAACCCTAGCCCGAACCCTAAACCTAACCGTAACCCGAACCCTAACCCTAACCCGAACCCTAACACTAACCCTAACACGAATCCTAACCCTAACCCGAACCCGAACACGAACCATAACCCTAACCCTAACCCGAACCCTAACCCTAACCGGAACCCTAACCCTAACCCTAACCCGAACCCTAACCCAGACCATAACCCGAACCCTAAACCGAACCCTAACCCGAACCCTAACCCGAACCCTAACCCGAACCCTAACCCGAACCCTAACCCTAACCCTAACCCTAACCCTAACCCTAACCCGAACCCTTACCCTAACCCGAAAACTAACCCTAACCCTAACCCGAAACCTAACCCTAACCCTAACCCGAACCCTAACCCGAACCCTAACCCGAACCCTAACCCGAAACCTAACCCTAACCCTAACCCGAACCCTAACCCGAACCCTAACCCTAACCCTAACCCGAACCCTAACCCTAACACTAACCCGAACCCTAACCCAAACCCTAACCCTAACCCTAACCATAACACGAACCCGAACCCTAACCCTAACCCTAACCCTAACCCGAACCCTAACCCTAACCCTAAACTGAACCCGAAACCTAAACCGAACCCTAACCCTAACCCTCATCCGAACCCTAACACTAACCCTAAACTTAACCCTAACTCGAACCGGAACCCTAACCCTAAACCTAACCCGAACCCTAACCCGAACCCTAACCCGAAACCTAACCCTAACCCTAACCCGAAACCTAACACGAACCCTAACCCTACCCCTAACCCGAACCCTAACCCTAACACTAACCCGAACCCTAACCCGAACTCTAACCCTAACCCTAACCATAACCCGAACCCGAACCCTAAACCTAACCCTAAACCTAACCCGAACCCTAACCCTAACCCTAACCCTAACCCGAACCCTAACCCTAACCCTAACCCTAACCTAACCGTAATCCGAAACCTAACCCTAACCCTAACCCTAACACTAACCCCTAACCCTACCCCGAACCCTAACCCTAAACCTAACCCGAACCCGAACACTAACCCCTAACCCTACCCCGAACCCGACCCTAAAACTAACCCTAATCCTAACCCTAACCCTAACCAGAACCCGAACCCTAACCCTAATCAGAACCCGAACGCTAACCATAACCCTAACCCTTAACCTAACACGAACCCGAACCCTAACCCTAACTCGAACCCTAAACCTAACCCTAACCCTAACCATAACCCCAACCCTAACCCAAACCCTAACCCTAACCCTAACCCGAACCCTAACCCTAACCCTAACCCTAACCCTCACCCGAACCCGAACCCTAACCCTAACCCGAACCCTAACCCGAACCCTAAATCGAACCATAAACCGAACCCTAACCCGAACCCTAAACCGAACCCTAAGCCGAACCCTAACCCTAACCGTAACCCTAACCCTAACCCAAACCTAACCCTAACCCTAACCCTAACCCTAACCCGAACCCTAACCCGAACCCTAACCCGAACCCTAACCCTAACCCTAACCCGAAACCTAACCCTAACCCTAACACGAACCCTAACAAGAACCCAAACCCTAAACCTAACCCTAACCCTAACCCTAAACCGAACCCTAACCCTAACCCTAAACCGAAACCTAACCCCTAACCCGAACCCGAACACGTACCCTAACCCGAACCCGAACCCTAACCCTACCCCGAACCCGAACCCAAACCATAACCCTCACCCTAACCCGAACCCAAACCCTAACCCTAAACCTAACCCTAACCCGAACCCTAACCCTAACCCTAACCCTAAACCTAACCCTAACACGAACACTAACCCTAACCCGAACCCTAACCCGAACCCTAACCCAAACCCGAACCCTAACCAGAACCCTAACCAGAACTCTAACCCGACCCTAACAGTTACCCCTAAACCTAACCCTAACCCGAACCCGAACCCTAAGCCGAACCCTAACCCTAATCCTAACCCTAACCCAAACCCTAACCCTAACCCTAACCCGAACCCTAACCCTAACCCTAACCCGAAACCTAACCCTAACCCTAACCCGAACCCTAACACTAACCCGAACCCTAACACTAACCTAACCCTAACCCTAACCCGAACCCGAACCCAAATCCTAAACCTAACCCTAACCCTAACCCTAACCCTAACCCTAACTCTAAACTGAACCCTAACCCTAACCCAAACCCTAACCCGAACGCTAAACCGAACCCTAACCCGAACCCTAACACTAACCCGAACCCTAACACTAACCTAACCCTAACCCTAACCCGAACCCGAACCCAAACCCTAAACCTAACCCTAACCCTAACCCTAACCCTAACTCTAAACTGAACCCTAACCCTAACCCGAACCCTAACCCTAACCCTAACCCGACCCCTAACCCGAACCCTAACACGAACCCTAACTCTAACCCTAACCCTAACCCTAACTCGTACCTTAATCCTAACCCGAACCCGAACCCTAACACTAACCCGAACCCTAACCCTAACCCGAAACCTAACCCTAACCCGAACCCTAAACCTAACCCTAACCCGAACCCGAACCCGAATCCTAACCCTAACCCTAAACCGAACCCTAACCCGAACCCGAACCCTAACCCTAACCCTAACCCTAACCCGAACCCTAACACTAACCCGAACCCTATACCTAACCCGAACCCGAACACGAACCCTAACCCTAACCCGAACCCTAAACCTAACCCTAACCATTACCCGAACGCTAACCCAAACACGAACCCTAACCCGAACCCTAACCCTAACCCGAACCCGAACCCTAACCCTAACCCTTACCCTAACCCTAAACCTAACCCGAAACCAAACACTAACCCTAACCCGAATCCTAACCCTAACCCTAACCCGAACCCTAACCCGAACACTAACCCTAACCCTAACCCTAACCCGAACCCTAACTCTAACCCGAACCCTGAACCTAAACCTAACCCGATCTCTAACCCTAACCCTAACCCTAACCCTAACCCGAACCACAACCCTAACCCTAACCCGACCCCTAAACCTAACCCTATCCCTAACCCGAACACGAGCCCTAACCCTACCCCGAACCCTAACCCTAACCCGAACACAAAACCTAACCCGAACCCTAACACTAACCCTAACCCTAACCCTAAAACTAACCCCTAACCCTAACACTAACCCTAACCCTAAAACCTAACCCTAACCCGAATCCTAACCCTAACCGTAACCCTAACCCTAACCCGAACCCTAACCCTAAACCTAAACCTAACCCTAACACTAACCCTAACCCTAACCCGAACCCTAACCCGAACCCTAACCCTAAACCTAACCCGAACCCGAACCCTAACCCTAACTCTAAACCGAACCCGAACCCTAACCCGAAACCTAACCCTAACCCTAACCCGAACCCTAACCCTAACCCTAACCCGAACCCTAACCCTAAACCTAACACTAATCCTAACTATAACCCTAAACCTAACCCGAACCCTAAACCTAACCCTAACCTGAACCCTAACCCTAACCCTAACCCAAACCTGAACCCTAACACTAACCCTAAACCAAACCCGAAACCTAACCCTAACCTGAACCCTAACCCTAAACCGAACCCTAAACCTAACACGAACCCTAACCCTAACCCTAACCCGAACCCTAACCCTAACCCTAACCCGAACCCGAACCCTAACCCTAACCCTTACCCTAACCCTAAACCTAACCCGAACCCTAAACCTAACCCTAACCCGAACTCTAACCCGAACCCTAACCCTAAACCTAACCCGAAACCTAACCCTAACCCTAACCCGAACCCTAACCCGAACCCTAACCCTAACCCTAACCCTAACCCTAACCCGAACCCTAACCCTAACCCTAACCCTAACCCGAACCCTAACCATAACCCTAACCCGAACACTAACCCCAACCCTAAACCTAACCCTTACCCGAACCCTAAACCTAACCCTAACCCGAACCCTAACCCTAACCCGAACCCTAACACTAACCCTAACACGAATCCTAACCCTAACCCGAACCCGAACACGAACCCTAACCCTAACCCTAACCCGAACCCTAACCCTAACCGGAACCCTAACCCTAACCCTAACCTGAACCCTAACCCGGACCATAACCCGAAACCTAAACCGAACCCTAACCCGAACCCTAACCCGAACCCTAACCCGAACCCTAACCCGAACCCTAACCCTAACCCTAACCCTAACCCTAACCCTAACCCGAACCCTAACCCTAACCCGAACACTAACCCTAACCCTAACCCGAAACCTAACCCTAACACTAACCCGAAGCCTAACCCGAACCCTAACCCGAAACCTAACCCTAACCCTAACCCGAACCCTAAACCGAACCCTAACCCTAACCCTAACCCGAAACCTAACCCTAACACTAACCCGAACCCTAACCCAAACACTAACCCTAACCCTAACCATAACCCGAACCCTAACCCGAACCCTAACCCTAACCCTAATCCGAACCCTAACACTAACCCTAACCTTAACCCTAACTCGAACCGGAACCCTAACCCTAAACCTAAACCGAACCCTAACCCGAACCCTAACCCGAAACCTAACCCTAACCCTAACCCGAACCCTAACACGAACCCTAACCCTACCCCTAACCCGAACCCTAACCCTAACACTAACCCGAACACTAACCCGAACTCTAACCCTAACCCGAACCTTAACCCGAACCCTAACCCTAACCATAACACGAACCCTAACCGTAACCCTAACCCTAACCAGAACACTAAACCTAAACCGAACCCTAACCCTAACCCTAACCCTAACCCTAACCCGAACCCTAAACCTAACCCTAACCTAACCCTAAGACGAAACCTAACCCTAACCCTAACCCTAACACTAACCCCTAACCCTACCCCGAACCCTAACCCTAACCCGAACCCGAACACTAACCCCTAACCCTAACCCGAACCCGACCCTAAACCTAACCCTAATCCTAACCCTAACCCTAACCAGAACCCGAACCCTAACCCTAACCAGAACCCGAACCCTAACCCTAACCCTAACCCTAAACCTAACCCTAACACGAACCCTAACCCTAACCCTAACCCGATCTCTAACCCTAACCCTACCCTAACCCGAACCCTAAACTTAACCCTAAACAAAACCCTAAACCTAACCCTAACCCTAACCCTAACCCGAACCCTAACACTAACCCGAACCCTAACACTAACCTAACCCTAACCCTAACCCGAACCCGAACCCAAACCCTAAACCTAACCCTAACCCTAACCCTAACCCTAACTCTAAACTGAACCCTAAACCTATCCCGAACCCTAACCCGAACCCTAAACCGAACCCTAACCCGAACCATAACCCGAACCCTAAACCGAACCCTAACCCGAACCCTAACCCTAACCCGAACCCTAACCCGAATTCTAACCCTAACCCTAACCCGAACCCTAACCCTAACCAGAACCCTAACCAGAACCCTAACCCTAACCCTAAACCTAACCCTAACCCGAAACCTAACGCTAACCCTAACCCGAACCCTAACCCTTAAACCGAACCCGAACCCCTATCCTAACCCGAACCCGAACCCTAACCCTACCCCGAACCCGAACCCAAACCATAACCCTCACCCTAACACGAAACCTAACCCTAACCCTAACCCTAACCCTAACCGAAACCTAACCCTAACCCTAACCTTAACCCTAACCCGAACACTAACCCTAAACCGAACCCTAACCGGAACCCTAACCCGAACACTAACCCTAACCCTAACCCTAACCCTAACCCGAACCCTAAACCTAACACGAACCCTAACCCTAACCCTAACCCGAACCCTAACCCTAACCCTAACCCTAACCCTAACCCGAACCCTAAAACGAACCCTAACCCGAACCCTAACCCTAACCCTAACCCGAACCCTAACACTAACCCTAACCCTAACCCTAACCCGAACACTAATCCTAACCCTAACACGAACCCTAACCCGAACCCTAACCCTAAACCTAACCGTAACCCTAACCCGAACCCTAACCCTAACCCTAACCCGAACCCTAACCCTAACCCTAAACCGAACCCTAAAACGAACCCTAACCCGAACCCTAACCCTAAACCTAACCCGAACCCTAACACTAACCCTAACCCTAACCCTAAACCGAACACTAATCCTACCCTAACCCGAACCCTAACCCGAACCCTAACCCTAACCCTAACCGTAACCCTAACCCGAACCCTAACCCTAACCCTAACCCGAACCCTAACCCTAACCCTAATCCGAACCCTAACACTAAACCTAACCTTAACCCTAACAGGAACCGGAACCTTAATCCTAAACCTAACCCAAAACATAACCCGAACCCTAACGCTAACCCTAACCCGAACCCTAACGCTAACCCTAACCCGATCTCTAACCCTAACCCTAACCCTAACCCAAAACCTAACCCGAACCCGTACCCTAACCCTAACCCTAACCCTAAACCTAACCCGAACCATAACCCTAACCCTAACCCGAACCCTATCCCTAACCCTAACCCTAACCCGAACCGGAGCCCTAACCCTATCCCGAACCCTAACCCTAACCCGAACCCAAAACCTAACCCGAACCCTAACCCTAACCCTAACCCTAACCCTAACCTCTAACCCTAATTCTAACCCTAACCCTAAAACCTAACCCTAAACCGAACCCTAACCCTAACCCTAAGACTAACCCTAACTCGAACCCTAACCCTAAACCTAACCCTAACCCTAACCCTAACCCTAACCCTAACCCTTACCCGAACCCTAACCCAAACCCGAACCCAAACCCGAACCCTAACCCTAACCCGAACCCGAACCCTAACCCTAACCCTTACCCTAACCCTAAACCTAACCCGAACCCAAACCCTAACCCTAACCCGAATCCGAACCCTAACCCTAACCCGAACCCTAACCCGAACACTAACCCTAACCCTAACCCTAACCCGAACCCTAACCCTAACCGAACCCTAACCCTAAACCTAACCCGATCTCTAACCCTAACCCTAACCCTAACCCGAACCATAACCCTAACCCTAACCCGAACCCTAACCCTAACCCTATCCCTAACCCGAACACGAGCCCTAACCCTACCCCGAACCCTAACACTAACCCGAACACAAAACCTAACCCGAACCCTAACACTAACCCTAACCCTAACCCTAAACCTAACCACTAACCCTAACCCTAACCCTAACCCTAAAACCTAACCCTAACCCGAATCCTAACCCTAACCGTAACCCTAACCATAACCCGAACCCTAACCCTAAACCTAAACCTAACCCTAACACTAACCCTAACCCTAACCCGAACCCTAACCCGAACCCTAACCCTAACCCTAACCCGAACCCGAACCCTAACCCTAACCCTAAACCGAACCCGAACCCTAACCCGAAACCTAACCCTAACCCTAACCCGAACCCTAACCCTAACCCTAACCCGAATCCTAACCCTAAACCTAACACTAACCCTAACTCTAACCCTAAACCTAACCCGAACCCTAAACCTAACCCTAACCTGAACCCTAACCCTAACCCTAACCCGAACCTGAACCCTAACACTAACCCTAACCCGAACCCGAACCCTAACCCTAACCTGAACCCTAACCCTAACCCGAACCCTAAACCTAACCCGAACCCTAACCCTAACCCTAACCCGAACCCTAACCCTAACCCTAACCCGAACCCTAACCCTAACCCTTACCCTAACCCTAACCCTAACCCGAACCCTAAACCTAACCCTAACCCGAACTCTAAACCGAACCCTAACCCTAAACCTAACCCGAATCCTAACCCTAAACCTAACCCGAACCCTAACCCGAACCCTAACCCTAACCCTAACCCGAACCCTAACCCTAACCCTAACCCGAACCCTAACCCTAACCCTAACCCGAACCCTAACCCCAACCCTAAACCTAACCCTAACCCGAACCCTAAACCTAACCCTAACCCGAACCCTAACCCTAACCCGAACCATAACACTAACCCTAACACGAATCCTAAACCTAACCCGAACCCGAACACGAACCCTAACCCTAACCCTAACCCGAACCCTAACCCTAACCGGAACCCTAACCCTAACCCTAACCCGAACCCTAACCCGGACCATAACCGGAACCCTAAACCGAACCCTAACCCGAACCCTAACCCGAACCCTAACCCGAACCCTAACCCGAACACTAACCCTAACCCTAACCCTAACCCTAACCCTAACCCGAACCCTAACCCTAACCCAAACCCTAACCCTAAACCTAACCCGATCTCTAACCCTAACCCTAACCCTAACACGAACCCTAACCTTAACCCTAAACAAAACCCTAAACCTAACCCTAACACTAACCCTAACCCGATCCCTAACCCTAACCCGAACGCTAACACTAACCTAACCCAAACCCTAACCCGAACCCGAACCCTAACCCTAAACCTAACCCTAACCCTAACCCTAACCCTAACCCTAAACTGAATCCTAACCCTAACCCGAACCCTAACCCGAACCCTAACCCGAACCCTAACCCTAACCCTAACCCGAACCCTAACCCTAACCCTAACCATAACCCTAACCCTAACCCGAACCCTAACCCTAACCCGAACACTAACCCTAACCCTAACCCGAAACCTAACCCTAACCCTAACCCGAAACCTAACCCGAACCCTAACCCGAACCCTAACCCAAACCCTAACCCTAACCCTAACCATAACCCGAACCCGAACCCTAACCCTAACCCTAACCCTAACCCGAACCCTAACCCTAACCCTAAACTGAACCCGAAACCTAAACCGAACCCTAACCCTAACCCTAATCCGAACCCTAACACTAACCCTAACCTTAACCCTAACTCGAACCGGAACCCTAACCCTAAACCTAACCCGAACCCTAACCCTAACCCTAACCCGAACCCTAACAAGAACCCAAACCCTAAACCTAACCCTAAACCTAACCCTAAACCGAACCCTAACCCTAACCCTAAACCGAACCCTAACCCCTAACCCGAACCCGAACCCGTACCCTAACCCGAACCCGAACCCTAACCCTACCCCGAACCCGAACCCAAACCATAACCCTCACCCTAACCCGAACCCAAACCCTAACCCTAAACCTAACCCTAACCCGAACCCTAACCCTAACCCTAACCCTAAACCTAACCCTAACACGAACACTAACCCTAACCCGAACCCACCCCGAACCCTAACCCAAACCCGAACCCTAACCAGAACCCTAACCAGAACTCTAACCCGACCCTAACCCTTACCCCTAAACCTAACCCTAACCCGAACCCGAACCCTAAGCCGAACCCTAACCCTAATCCTAACCCTAACCCAAACCCTAACCCTAACCCTAACCCGAACCCTAACCCTAACCCTAACCCGAAACCTAACCCTAACCCTAACCCTAACCCGAACCCGAACCCTAACCCTAACCCTAACCCTAACCCGAACCCCTAACTCTAACCCGAACCATAACCCCAACCCGAACCCTAACCCAAACCCTAACCCGAACACTAACCCCAAACCTAACCCTAACTCGAACCCTAACAAGAACCCTAACCCTAACACTAACCCTAACCCGAACCCTAACCAGAAATCTAACCCGACCCTAACCCTAACCCTAAACCTAACCCTAACCCGAACCCTAACCCGAATTCTAACCCTAACCCTAACCCGAACCCTAACCCTAACACGAACCCTAACCAGAACCCTCACCGTAACCCTAACCCGAACCCTAACCCGAACCCTAAACCGAACCCTAACCCGAACCATTACCCGAACCCTAAACCGAACCCTAACCCGAACCCTAAACCTAACCCTAACCCGAACCCTAACCCGAATTCTAACCCTAACCCTAACCCGAACCCTAACCCTAACCCGAACCCAAACCATAACCCTCACCCTAACCCGAACCCTAACCCTAACCCTAACCCGAAACCTAACCCGAACCCTAACCCTAACCCTAACCCGAACCCTAACCCTAACCCTATCCCTAACACGAACACGAGCCCTAACCCTACCCCGAACCCTAACCCTAACCCGAACACAAAACCTAACCCGAACCCTAACCCTAAACCTAACCCCTAACCCTAACCCTAACCCTAACCCTAAAACCTAACCCTAACCCGAATCCTAACCCTAACCGTAACCCTAACCCTAACCCGAACCCTAACCCTAAACCTAAACCTAACCCGAACCCTAACCCTAACCCTAACCCGTCCCCTAACCCGAACCCTAACCCTAACCCTAACCCGAACACGAACGCTAACCCTAACTCTAAACCGAACCCGAACCCTAACACGAAACGTAACCGTAACCCTAACCCGAACCCTAACCCTAACCCTAACCCGAACCCTAACCCTAAACCTAACACTAACCCTAACTCTACTCCTAAACCTAACCCGAACCCTAAACCTAACCCTAACCTGAACCCTAACCCTAACCCGAACCTGAACCCTAACACTAACCCTAACCCGAACCCGAACCCTAACCCTAACCTGAACCCTAACCCTAACCCGAACCCTAAACCTAACCGGAACCCTAACCCTAACCCTAACCCGAACCCTAACCCTAACCCTAACCCTAACCCGAACACTAACCCTAACCCTTACCCTAACCCTAACCCTAACCCGAACCCTAAACCTAACCCTAACCCGAACTCTAACCCGAACCCTAACCCTAAACCTAACCTGAATCCTAACCCTAACCCTAACCCGAACCCTAACCCGAACCCTAACCCTAACCCTAACCCTAACCCGAACCCTAACCCTAACCCTAACCCGAACCCTAACCCTAACCCTAACCCTAACCCGAACCCTAACCCCAACCCTAAACCTAACCCTAGCCCGAACCCTAAACCTAACCGTAACCCGAACCCTAACCCTAACCCGAACCCTAACACTAACCCTAACACGAATCCTAACCCTAACCCGAACCCGAACACGAACCCTAACCCTAACCCTAACCCGAACCCTAACCCTAACCGGAACCCTAACCCTAACCCTAACCCGAACCCTAACCCAGACCATAACCCGAACCCTAAACCGAACCCTAACCCGAACCCTAACCCGAACCCTAACCCGAACCCTAACCCGAACCCTAACCCTAACCCTAACCCTAACCCTAACCCGAACCCTTACCCTAACCCGAAAACTAACCCTAACCCTAACCCGAAACCTAACCCTAACCCTAACCCGAACCCTAACCCGAACCCTAACCCGAACCCTAACCCGAAACCTAACCCTAACCCTAACCCGAACCCTAACCCGAACCCTAACCCTAACCCTAACCCGAACCCTAACCATAACACGAACCCGAACCCTAACCCTAACCCTAACCCTAACCCGAACCCTAACCCTAACCCTAAACTGAACCCGAAACCTAAACCGAACCCTAACCCTAACCCTCATCCGAACCCTAACACTAACCCTAAACTTAACCCTAACTCGAACCGGAACCCTAACCCTAAACCTAACCCGAACCCTAACCCTAACCCTAACCCAAAACCTAACCCTAACCCTAACCCGAAACCTAACACGAACCCTAACCCTACCCCTAACCCGAACCCTAACCCTAACACTAACCCGAACCCTAACCCGAACTCTAACCCTAACCCTAACCATAACCCGAACCCGAACCCTAAACCTAACCCTAAACCTAACCCGAACCCTAACCCTAACCCTAACCCGAACCTTAACACGAACCCTAACCCTAACCATAACCCGAACCCTAACCGTAACCCTAACCCTAACCCGAACACTAACCCTAAACCGAACCCTAACCCTAACCCTAACCCTAACCCTAAACCTAACCCTAACCCGAACCCTAACCCTAACCCTAACCCTAACCTAACCGTAATCCGAAACCTAACCCTAACCCTAACCCTAACACTAACCCCTAACCCTACCCCGAACCCTAACCCTAACCCTAACCCGAACCCGAACACTAACCCCTAACCCTAACCCGAACCCGACCCTAAAACTAACCCTAATCCTAACCCTAACCCTAACCAGAACCCGAACCCTAACCCTAATCAGAACCCGAACCCTAACCATAACCCTAACCCTAAACCTAACACGAACCCGAACCCTAACCCTAACTCGAACCCTAAACCTAACCCTAACCCTAACCATAACCCCAACCCTAACCCGAACCCTAACCCGAACCCTAACCCGAACCCTAACCCTAACCCTAACCCTAACCCTCACCCGAACCCGAACCCTCACCCTAACCCGAACCCTAACCCGAACCCTAAATCGAACCATAAACCGAACCCTAACCCGAACCCTAAACCGAACCCTAAGCCGAACCCTAACCCTAACCGTAACCCTAACCCTAACCCAAACCTAACCCTAACCCTAACCCTAACCCTAACCCGAACCCTAACCCGAACCCTAACCTGAACCCTAACCCTAACCCTAACCCGAAACCTAACCCTAACCCTAACCCGAACCCTAACAAGAACCCAAACCCTAAACCTAACCCTAACCCTAACCCTAAACCGAACCCTAACCCTAACCCTAAACCGAAACCTAACCCCTAACCCGAACCCGAACACGTACCCTAACCCGAACCCGAACCCTAACCCTACCCCGAACCCGAACCCAAACCATAACCCTCACCCTAACCCGAACCCAAACCCTAACCCTAAACCTAACCCTAACCCGAACCCTAACCCTAACCCTAACCCTAAACCTAACCCTAACACGAACACTAACCCTAACCCGAACCCTAACCCGAACCCTAACCCAAACCCGAACCCTAACCAGAACCCTAACCAGAACTCTAACCCGACCCTAACAGTTACCCCTAAACCTAACCCTAACCCGAACCCGAACCCTAAGCCGAAACCTAACCCTAATCCTAACCCTAACCCAAACCCTAACCCTAACCCTAACCCGAACCCTAACCCTAACCCTAACCCGAAACCTAACCCTAACCCTAACCCGAACCCTAACACTAACCCGAACCCTAACACTAACCTAACCCTAACCCGAACCCGAACCCGAACCCAAACCCTAAACCTAACCCTAACCCTAACCCTAACCCTAACCCTAACCCTAACTCTAAACTGAACCCTAACCCTAACCCAAACCCTAACCCGAACGCTAAACCGAACCCTAACCCGAACCCTAACACTAACCCGAACCCTAACACTAACCTAACCCTAACCCTAACCCGAACCCGAACCCAAACCCTAAACCTAACCCTAACCCTAACCCTAACCCTAACTCTAAACTGAACCCTAACCCTAACCCGAACCCTAACCCTAACCCTAACCCGACCCCTAACCCGAACCCTAACACGAACCCTAACTCTAACCCTAACCCTAACCCTAACTCGTACCTTAATCCTAACCCGAACCCGAACCCTAACACTAACCCGAACCCTAACCCTAACCCGAAACCTAACCCTAACCCGAACCCTAAACCTAACCCTAACCCGAACCCGAACCCGAATCCTAACCCTAACCCTAACCCGAACCCTAACCCGAACCCGAACCCTAACCCTAACCCTAACCCTAACCCGAACCCTAACACTAACCCGAACCCTATACCTAACCCGAACCCGAACACGAACCCTAACCCTAACCCGAACACTAAACCTAACCCTAACCATTACCCGAACGCTAACCCAAACACGAACCCTAACCCGAACCCTAACCCTAACCCGAACCCGAACCCTAACCCTAACCCTTACCCTAACCCTAAACCTAACCCGAACCCAAACACTAACCCTAACCCGAATCCTAACCCTAACCCTAACCCGAACCCTAACCCGAACACTAACCCTAACCCTAACCCTAACCCGAACACTAACCCTAACCCGAACCCTGACCCTAAACCTAACCCGATCTCTAACCATAACCCTAACCCTAACCCTAACCCAAACCATAACCCTAACCCTAACCCGAACCCTAAACCTAACCCTATCCCTAACCCGAACACGAGCCCTAACCCTACCCCGAACCCTAACCCTAACCCGAACACAAAACCTAACCCGAACCCTAACACTAACCCTAACCCTAACCCTAAAACTAACCCCTAACCCTAACACTAACCCTAACCCTAAAACCTAACCCTAACCCGAATCCTAACCCTAACCGTAACCCTAACCCTAACCCGAACCCTAACCCTAAACCTAAACCTAACCCTAACACTAACCCTAACCCTAACCCGAACCCTAACCCGAACCCTAACCCTAAACCTAACCCGAACCCGAACCCTAACCCTAACCCTAAACCGAACCCGAACCCTAACCCGAAACCTAACCCTAACCCTAACCCGAACACTAACCCTAACCCTAACCCGAACCCTAACCCTAAACCTAACACTAATCCTAACTATAACCCTAAACCTAACCCGAACCCTAAACCTAACCCTAACCTGAACCCTAACCCTAACCCTAACCCAAACCTGAACCCTAACACTAACCCTAAACCAAACCCGAAACCTAACCCTAACCTGAACCCTAACCCTAACCCGAACCCTAAACCTAACACGAACCCTAACCCTAACCCTAACCCGAACCCTAACCCTAACCCTAACCCGAACCCGAACCCTAACCCTAACCCTTACCCTAACCCTAAACCTAACCCGAACCCTAAACCTAACCCTAACCCGAACTCTAACCCGAACCCTAACCCTAAACCTAACCCGAATCCTAACCCTAACCCTAACCCGAACCCTAACCCGAACCCTAACCCTAACCCTAACCCTAACCCTAACCCGAACCCTAACCCTAACCCTAACCCTAACCCGAACCCTAACCATAACCCTAACCCGAACACTAACCCCAACCCTAAACCTAACCCTTACCCGAACCCTAAACCTAACCCTAACCCGAACCCTAACCCTAACCCGAACCCTAACACTAACCCTAACACGAATCCTAACCCTAACCCGAACCCGAACACGAACCCTAACCCTAACCCGAACACTAACCCTAACCGGAACCCTAACCCTAACCCTAACCCGAACCCTAACCCGGACCATAACCCGAAACCTAAACCGAACCCTAACCCGAACCCTAACCCGAACCCTAACCCGAACCCTAACCCGAACCCTAACCCTAACCCTAACCCTAACCCTAACCCTAACCCGAACCCTAACCCTAACCCGAACACTAACCCTAACCCTAACCCGAAACCTAACCCTAACACTAACCCGAAGCCTAACCCGAACCCTAACCCGAAACCTAACCCTAACCCTAACCCGAACCCTAACCCGAACCCTAACCCTAACCCTAACACGAAACCTAACCCTAACACTAACCCGAACCCTAACCCAAACACTAACCCTAACCCTAACCATAACCCGAACCCTAACCCGAACCCTAACCCTAACCCTAATCCGAAACCTAACACTAACCCTAACCTTAACCCTAACTCGAACCGGAACCCTAACCCTAAACCTAAACCGAACTCTAACCCGAACCCTAACCCGAAACCTAACCCTAACCCTAACCCGAACCCTAACACGAACCCTAACCCTACCCCTAACCCGAACCCTAACCCTAACACTAACCCGAACCCTAACCCGAACTCTAACCCTAACCCGAACCTTAACCCGAACCCTAACCCTAACCATAACCCGAACCCTAACCGTAACCCTAACCCTAACCCGAACACTAAACCTAAACCGAACCCTAACCCTAACCCTAACCCTAACCCTAACCCGAACCCTAAACCTAACCCTAACCTAACCCTAATCCGAAACCTAACCCTAACCCTAACCCTAACACTAACCCCTAACCCTACCCCGAACCCTAACCCTAACCCGAACCCGAACACTAACCCCTAACCCTAACCCGAACCCGACCCTAAACCTAACCCTAATCCTAACCCTAACCCTAACCAGAACCCGAACCCTAACCCTAACCAGAACCCGAACCCTAACCCTAACCCTAACCCTAAACCTAACCCTAACACGAACCCTAACCCTAACCCTAACCCGATCTCTAACCCTAACCCTACCCTAACCCGAACCCTAAACTTAACCCTAAACAAAACCCTAAACCTAACCCTAACCCTAACCCTAACCCGAACCCTAACACTAACCCGAACCCTAACACTAACCTAACCCTAACCCTAACCCGAACCCGAACCCAAACCCTAAACCTAACCCTAACCCTAACCCTAACCCTAACCCTAACTCTAAACTGAACCCTAACCCTATCCCGAACCCTAACCCGAACCCTAAACCGAACCCTAACCCGAACCATAACCCGAACCCTAAACCGAACCCTAAACCGAACCCTAACCCTAACCCGAACCCTAACCCGAATTCTAACCCTAACCCTAACCCGAACCCTAACCCTAACCAGAACCCTAACCAGAACCCTAACCCTAACCCTAAACCTAACCCTAACACGAAACCTAACGCTAACCCTAACCCGAACTCTAACCCTTAAACCGAACCCGAACCCCTATCCTAACCCGAACCCGAACCCTAACCCTACCCCGAACCCGAACCCAAACCATAACCCTCACCCTAACACGAAACCTAACCCTAACCCTAACCCTAACCCTAACCGAAACCTAACCCTAACCCTAACCTTAACCCTAACCCGAACACTAACCCTAAACCGAACCCTAACCGGAACCCTAACCCGAACACTAACCCTAACCCTAACCCTAACCCTAACCCGAACCCTAAACCTAACACGAACCCTAACCCTAACCCTAACCCGAACCCTAACCCTAACCCTAACCCTAACCCTAACCCGAACCCTAAAACGAACCCTAACCCGAACCCTAACCCTAACCCTAACCCGAACCCTAACACTAACCCTAACCCTAACCCTAACCCGAACACTAATCCTAACCCTAACACGAACCCTAACCCGAACCCTAACCCTAACCCTAACCGTAACCCTAACCCGAACCCTAACCCTAACCCTAACCCGAACCCTAACCCTAACCCTAAACCGAACCCTAAAACGAACCCTAACCCGAACCCTAACCCTAACCCTAACCCGAACCCTAACACTAACCCTAACCCTAACCCTAACCCGAACACAAATCCTACCCTAACCCGAACCCTAACCCGAACCCTAACCCTAACCCTAACCGTAACACTAACCCGAACCCTAACCCTAACCCTAACCCGAACCCTAACCCTAATCCTAATCCGAACCCTAACACTAAACCTAACCTTAACCCTAACAGGAACCGGAACCTTAATCCTACACCTAACCCAAAACATAACCCGAACCCTAACGCTAACCCTAACCCGAACCCTAACCCTAACCCTAACCCGATCTCTAACCCTAACCCTAACCCTAACCCAAAACCTAACCCGAACCCGAACCCTAACCCTAACCCTAACCCTAACCCTAACCCGAACCATAACCCTAACCCTAACCCGAACCCTATCCCTAACCCTAACCCTAACCCGAACCGGAGCCCTAACCCTATCCCGAACCCTAACCCTAACCCGAACCCAAAACCTAACCCGAACCCTAACCCTAACCCTAACCCTAACCCTAACCCTAACCTCTAACCCTAATTCTAACCCTAACCCTAAAACCTAACCCTAAACCGAACCCTAACCCTAAGACTAACCCTAACTCGAACCCTAACCCTAAACCTAACCCTAACCCTAACCCTAACCCTAACCCCAACCCTTACCCGAACCCTAACCCAAACCCGAACCCAAACCCGAACCCTAACCCTAACCCGAAACCGAACCCTAACCCTAACCCTTACCCTAACCCTAAACCTAACCCGAACCCAAACCCTAACCCTAACCCGAATCCTAACCCTAACCCTAACCCGAACCCTAACCCGAACACTAACCCTAACCCTAACCCTAACCCGAACCCTAACCCTAACCGAACCCTAACCCTAAACCTAACCCGATCTCTAACCCTAACCCTAACCCTAACCCTAACCCGAACCATAACCCTAACCCTAACCCGAACCCTAACCCTAACCCTATCCCTAACCCGAACACGAGCCCTAACCCTACCCCGAACCCTAACACTAACCCGAACACATAACCTAACCCGAACCCTAACACTAACCCTAACCCTAACCCTAAACCTAACCACTAACCCTAACCCTAACCCTAACCCTAAAACCTAACCCTAACCCGAATCCTAACCCTAACCGTAACCCTAACCATAACCTGAACCCTAACCCTAAACCTAAACCTAACCCTAACACTAACCCTAACCCTAACCCGAACCCTAACCCGAACCCTAACCCTAACCCTAACCCGAACCCGAACCCTAACACTAACCCTAAACCGAACCCGAACCCTAACCCGAAACCTAAACCTAACCCTAACCCGAACCCTAACCCTAACCCTAACCCGAATCCTAACCCTAAACCTAACACAAACCCTAACTCTAACCCTAAACCTAACCCGAACCCTAAACCTAACCCTAACCTGAACCCTAACCCTAACCCTAACCCGAACCTGAACCCTAACACTAACCCTAACCCGAACCCGAACCCTAACCCTAACCTGAACCCTAACCCTAACCCGAACCCTAAACCTAACCCGAACCCTAACCCTAACCCTAACCTGAACCCTAACCCTAACCCTAACCCGAACCCTAACCCTAACCCTTACCCTAACCCTAACCCTAACCCGAACCCTAAACCTAACCCTAACCCGAACTCTAAACCGAACCCTAACCCTAAACCTAACCCGAATCCTAACCCTAAACCTAACCCGAACCCTAACCCGAACCCTAACCCTAACCCTAACCCGAACCCTAACCCTAACCCTAACCCGAACCCTAACCCTAACCCTAACCCGAACCCTAACCCCAACCCTAAACCTAACCCTAACCCGAACCCTAAACCTAACCCTAACCCGAACCCTAACCCTAACCCGAACCATAACACTAACCCTAACACGAATCCTAACCCTAACCCGAACCCGAACACGAACCCTAACCCTAACCCTAACCCGAACCCTAACCCTAACCGGAACCCTAACCCTAACCCTAACCCGAACCCTAACCCGGACCATAACCCGAACCCTAAACCGAACCCTAACCGAACCCTAACCCGAACCCTAACCCGAAACCTAACCCGAACACTAACCCTAACCCTAACCCTAACCCTAACCCTAACCCGAACCCTAACCCTAACCTGAACCCTAACCCTAACCCTAACCCGATCTCTAACCCTAACCCTAACCCTAACACGAACCCTAACCTTAACCCTAAACAAAACCCTAAACCTAACCCTAACCCTAACCCTAACCCGATCCCTAACCCTAACCCGAACCCTAACACTAACCTAACCCAAACCCTAACCCGAACCCGAACCCTAACCCTAAACCTAACCCTAACCCTAACCCTAACCCTAAACTGAATCCTAACCCTAACCCGAACCCTAACCCGAACCCTAACCCGAACCCTAACCCTAAACCTAACCCGAACCCTAACCCTAACCCTAACCCTAACCCTAACCCTAACCCGAACCCTAACCCTAACCCGAACACTAACCCTAACCCTAACCCGAAACCTAACCCTAACCCTAACCCGAAACCTAACCCGAACCCTAACCCGAACCCTAACCCAAACCCTAACCCTAACCCTAACCATAACCCGAACCCGAACCCTAACCCTAACCCTAACCCTAACCCGAACCCTAACCCTAACCCTAAACTGAACCCGAAACCTAAACCGAACCCTAACCCTAACCCTAATCCGAACCCTAACACTAACCCTAACCTTAACCCTAACTCGAACCGGAACCCTAACCCTAAACCTAACCCGAACCCTAACCCGAACCCTAACCCGAAACCTAACCCTAACCCTAACCCGAACCCTAACACGAACCCTAACCCTACCCCTAACCCGAACCCTAACCCTAACACTAACCCGAACCCTAACCCGAACTCTAACCCTAACCCTATCCATAACACGAATCCGAACACTAAACCTAACCCTAAACCTAACCCGAACCCTAACCCTAACCCTAACCCGAAACTTAACCCGAACCCTAACCCTAACCCTAACCCGAACCCTAACCGTAAACCTAACCCTAACGCGAACACTAACCCTAAACCGAACCCTAACCCTAACCCTAACCCTAACCCTAACCCTAACTTAACCCTAATCCGAAACCTAACCCTAACCCTAACCCCAACACTAACCCCTAACCCTACCCCGAACCCTAACCCTAACCCTAACCCGAACCCGAACACTAACCCCTAACCCTAACCCGAACCCGACGCTAAACCTAACCCTAATCCTAACCCTAACCCTAACCAGAACCCGAACCCTAACCCTAACCAGAACCCGAACCCTAATCCTAACCCTAACCCTAAACCTAACCTGAACCCGAACCCTAACCCTAACTCGAACCCTAACCCTAACCCTAACCCTAACCATAACCCCAACCCTAACATGAACCCTAACCCTAACCCTAACCTGAACCCTAACCCTAACCCTAACCCTAACCCTCACCCGAACCCGAACCCTCACCCTAACCCGAACCCTAACCCGAACCCTAACTCGAACCATAAACCGAACCCTAACCCGAACCCTAAACCGAACCGTAACCCGAACCCTAACCCTAACCGTAACCCTAACCCTAACCCAAACCTAACACTAACCCTAACCCTAACCCTAACCCGAACCCTAACCCGAACCCTAACCCGAACCCTAACCCTAAACCTAACCCGAACCCTAACCCTAACCCTAACCCGAACCCTAACAAGAACCCAAACCCTAAACCTAACCCTAAACCTAACCCTAAACCGAACCCTAACCCTAACCCTAAACCGAACCCTAACCCCTAACCCGAACCCGAACCCGTACCCTAACCCGAACCCGAACCCTAACCCTACCCCGAACCCGAACCCAAACCATAACCCTCACCCTAACCCGAACCCAAACCCTAACCCTAAACCTAACCCTAACCCGAACCCTAACCCTAACCCTAACCCTAAACCTAACCCTAACACGAACACTAACCCTAACCCGAACCCACCCCGAACCCTAACCCAAACCCGAACCCTAACCAGAACCCTAACCAGAACTCTAACCCGACCCTAACCCTTACCCCTAAACCTAACCCTAACCCGAACCCGAACCCTAAGCTGAACCCTAACCCTAATCCTAACCCTAACCCAAACCCTAACCCTAACCCTAACCCGAACCCTAACCCTAACCCTAACCCGAAACCTAACCCTAACCCTAACCCTAACCCGAACCCGAACCCTAACCCTAACCCTAACCCTAACCCGAACCCCTAACTCTAACCCGAACCATAACCCCAACCCGAACCCTAACCCAAACCCTAACCCGAACACTAACCCCAAACCTAACCCTAACTCGAACCCTAACAAGAACCCTAACCCTAACACTAACCCTAACCCGAACCCTAACCAGAAATCTAACCCGACCCTAACCCTAACCCTAAACCTAACCCTAACCCGAACCCTAACCCGAATTCTAACCCTAACCCTAACCCGAACCCTAACCCTAACACGAACCCTAACCAGAACCCTCACCGTAACCCTAACCCGAACCCTAAACCGAACCCTAAACCGAACCCTAACCCGAACCATTACCCGAACCCTAAACCGAACCCTAACCCGAACCCTAAACCTAACCCTAACCCGAACCCTAACCCGAATTCTAACCCTAACCCTAACCCGAACCCTAACCCTAACCCGAACCCAAACCATAACCCTCACCCTAACCCGAACCCTAACCCTAACCCTAACCCGAAACCTAACCCGAACCCTAACCCTAACCCTAACCCGAACCCTAACCCTAACCCTATCCCTAACACGAACACGAGCCCTAACCCTACCCCGAACCCTAACCCTAACCCGAACACAAAACCTAACCCGAACCCTAACCCTAAACCTAACCCCTAACCCTAACCCTAACCCTAACCCTAACCCTAAAACCTAACCCTAACCCGAATCCTAACCCTAACCGTAACCCTAACCCTAACCCGAACCCTAACCCTAAACCTAAACCTAACCCGAACCCTAACCCTAACCCTAACCCGTCCCCTAACCCGAACCCTAACCCTAACCCTAACCCGAACACGAACGCTAACCCTAACTCTAAACCGAACCCGAACCCTAACACGAAACGTAACCGTAACCCTAACCCGAACCCTAACCCTAACCCTAACCCGAACCCTAACCCTAAACCTAACACTAACCCTAACTCTACTCCTAAACCTAACCCGAACCCTAAACCTAACCCTAACCTGAACCCTAACCCTAACCCGAACCTGAACCCTAACACTAACCCTAACCCGAACCCGAACCCTAACCCTAACCTGAACCCTAACCCTAACCCGAACCCTAAACCTAACCCGAACCCTAACCCTAACCCTAACCCGAACCCTAACCCTAACCCTAACCCTAACCCGAACACTAACCCTAACCCTTACCCTAACCCTAACCCTAACCCGAACCCTAAACCTAACCCTAACCCGAACTCTAACCCGAACCCTAACCCTAAACCTAACCTGAATCCTAACCCTAACCCTAACCCGAACCCTAACCCGAACCCTAACCCTAACCCTAACCCTAACCCGAACCCTAACCCTAACCCTAACCCGAACCCTAACCCTAACCCTAACCCGAACCCTAACCCCAACCCTAAACCTAACCCTAGCCCGAACCCTAAACCTAACCGTAACCCGAACCCTAACCCTAACCCGAACCCTAACACTAACCCTAACACGAATCCTAACCCTAACCCGAACCCGAACACGAACCCTAACCCTAACCCTAACCCGAACCCTAACCCTAACCGGAACCCTAACCCTAACCTTAACCCGAACCCTAACCCAGACCATATCCCGAACCCTAAACCGAACCCTAACCCGAACCCTAACCCGAACCCTAACCCGAACCCTAACCCGAACCCTAACCCTAACCCTAACCCTAACCCGAACCCTTACCCTAACCCGAAAACTAACCCTAACCCTAACCCGAAACCTAACCCTAACCCTAACCCGAACCCTAACCCGAACCCTAACCCGAACCCTAACCCGAAACCTAACCCTAACCCTAACCCGAACCCTAACCCGAACCCTAACCCTAACCCTAACCCGAACCCTAACCCTAACACTAACCCGAACCCTAACCCAAACCCTAACCCTAACCCTAACCATAACACGAACCCGAACCCTAACCCTAACCCTAACCCTAACCCGAACCCTAACCCTAACCCTAAACTGAACCCGAAACCTAAACCGAACCCTAACCCTAACCCTCATCCGAACCCTAACACTAACCCTAAACTTAACCCTAACTCGAACCGGAACCCTAACCCTAAACCTAACCCGAACCCTAACCCGAACCCTAACCCGAAACCTAACCCTAACCCTAACCCGAAACCTAACACGAACCCTAACAATACCCCTAACCCGAACCCTAACCCTAACACTAACCCGAACCCTAACCCGAACTCTAACCCTAACCCTAACCATAACCCGAACCCGAACCCTAAACCTAACCCTAAACCTCACCCGAACCCTAACCCTAACCCTAACCCGAACCTTAACACGAACCCTAACCCTAACCATAACCCGAACCCTAACCGTAACCCTAACCCTAACCCGAACACTAACCCTAAACCGAACCCTAACCCTAACCCTAACCCTAACCCTAAACCTAACCCTAACCCGAACCCTAACCCTAACCCTAACCCTAACCTAACCGTAATCCGAAACCTAACCCTAACCCTAACCCTAACACTAACCCCTAACCCTACCCCGAACCCTAACCCTAACCCTAACCCGAACCCGAACACTAACCCCTAACCCTAACCCGAACCCGACCCTAAAACTAACCCTAATCCTAACCCTAACCCTAACCAGAACCCGAACCCTAACCCTAATCAGAACCCGAACCCTAACCATAACCCTAACCCTAAACCTAACACGAACCCGAACCCTAACCCTAACTCGAACCCTAAACCTAACCCTAACCCTAACCATAACCCCAACCCTAACCCGAACCCTAACCCTAACCCTAACCCGAACCCTAACCCTAACCCTAACCCTAACCCTCACCCGAACCCGAACCCTCACCCTAACCCGAACCCTAACCCGAACCCTAAATCGAACCATAAACCGAACCCTAACCCGAACCCTAAACCGAACCCTAAGCCGAACCCTAACCCTAATCGTAACCCTAACCCTAACCCAAACCTAACCCTAACCCTAACCCTAACCCTAACCCGAACCCTAACCCGAACCCTAACCTGAACCCTAACCCTAACCCTAACCCGAAACCTAACCCTAACCCTAACCCGAACCCTAACAAGAACCCAAACCCTAAACCTAACCCTAACCCTAACCCTAAACCGAACCCTAACCCTAACCCTAAACCGAAACCTAACCCCTAACCCGAACCCGAACACGTACCCTAACCCGAACCCGAACCCTAACCCTACCCCGAACCCGAACCCAAACCATAACCCTCACCCTAACCCGAACCCAAACCCTAACCCTAAACCTAACCCTAACCCGAACCCTAACCCTAACCCTAACCCTAAACCTAACCCTAACACGAACACTAACCCTAACCCGAACCCTAACCCGAACCCTAACCCAAACCCGAACCCTAACCAGAACCCTAACCAGAACTCTAACCCGACCCTAACAGTTACCCCTAAACCTAACCCTAACCCGAACCCGAACCCTAAGCCGAAACCTAACCCTAATCCTAACCCTAACCCAAACCCTAACCCTAACCCTAACCCGAACCCTAACCCTAACCCTAACCCGAAACCTAACCCTAACCCTAACCCGAACCCTAACACTAACCCGAACCCTAACACTAACCTAACCCTAACCCTAACCCGAACCCGAACCCAAACCCTAAACCTAACCCTAACCCTAACCCTAACCCTAACCCTAACCCTAACTCTAAACTGAACCCTAACCCTAACCCAAACCCTAACCCGAACGCTAAACCGAACCCTAACCCGAACCCTAACACTAACCGGAACCCTAACACTAACCTAACCCTAACCCTAACCCGAACCCGAACCTAAACCCTAAACCTAACCCTAACCCTAACCCTAACCCTAACTCTAAACTGAACCCTAACCCTAACCCGAACCCTAACCCTAACCCTAACCCGACCCCTAACCCGAACCCTAACACGAACCCTAACTCTAACCCTAACCCTAACCCTAACTCGTACCTTAATCCTAACCCGAACCCGAACCCTAACACTAACCCGAACCCTAACCCTAACCCGAAACCTAACCCTAACCCGAACCCTAAACCTAACCCTAACCCGAACCCGAACCCGAATCCTAACCCTAACCCTAACCCGAACCCTAACCCGAACCCGAACCCTAACCCTAACCCTAACCCTAACCCGAACCCTAACACTAACCCGAACCCTATACCTAACCCGAACCCGAACACGAACCCTAACCCTAACCCGAACACTAAACCTAACCCTAACCATTACCCGAACGCTAACCCAAACACGAACCCTAACCCGAACCCTAACCCTAACCCGAACCCGAACCCTAACCCTAACCCTTACCCTAACCCTAAACCTAACCCGAACCCAAACACTAACCCTAACCCGAATCCTAACCCTAACCCTAACCCGAACCCTAACCCGAACACTAACCCTAACCCTAACCCTAACCCGAACCCTAACCCTAACCCGAACCCTGACCCTAAACCTAACCCGATCTCTAACCCTAACCCTAACCCTAACCCTAACCCAAACCATAACCCTAACCCTAACCCGAACCCTAAACCTAACCCTATCCCTAACCCGAACACGAGCCCTAACCCTACCCCGAACCCTAACCCTAACCCGAACACAAAACCTAACCCGAACCCTAACACTAACCCTAACCCTAACCCTAAAACTAACCCCTAACCCTAACACTAACCCTAACCCTAAAACCTAACCCTAACCCGAATCCTAACCCTAACCGTAACCCTAACCCTAACCCGAACCCTAACCCTAAACCTAAACCTAACCCTAACACTAACCCTAACCCTAACCCGAACCCTAACCCGAACCCTAACCCTAAACCTAACCCGAACCCGAACCCTAACCCTAACCCTAAACCGAACCCGAACCCTAACCCGAAACCTAACCCTAACCCTAACCCGAACCCTAACCCTAACCCTAACCCGAACCCTAACCCTAAACCTAACACTAATCCTAACTATAACCCTAAACCTAACCCGAACCCTAAACCTAACCCTAACCTGAACCCTAACCCTAACCCTAACCCAAACCTGAACCCTAACACTAACCCTAAACCAAACCCGAAACCTAACCCTAACCTGAACCCTAACCCTAACCCGAACCCTAAACCTAACACGAACCCTAACCCTAACCCTAACCCGAACCCTAACCCTAACCCTAACCCGAACCCGAACCCTAACCCTAACCCTTACCCTAACCCTAAACCTAACCCGAACCCTAAACCTAACCCTAACCCGAACTCTAACCCGAACCCTAACCCTAAACCTAACCCGAATCCTAACCCTAACCCTAACCCGAACCCTAACCCGAACCCTAACCCTAACCCTAACCCTAACCCTAACCCAAACCCTAACCCTAACCCTAACCCTAACCCGAACCCTAACCATAACCCTAACCCGAACACTAACCCCAACCCTAAACCTAACCCTTACCCGAACCCTAAACCTAACCCTAACCCGAACCCTAACCCTAACCCGAACCCTAACACTAACCCTAACACGAATCCTAACCCTAACCCGAACCCGAACACGAACCCTAACCCTAACCCTAACCCGAACCCTAACCCTAACCGGAACCCTAACCCTAACCCTAACCCGAACCCTAACCCGGACCATAACCCGAAACCTAAACCGAACCCTAAACCGAACCCTAACCCGAACCCTAACCCGAACCCTAACCCGAACCCTAACCCTAACCCTAACCCTAACCCTAACCCTAACCCGAACCCTAACCCTAACCCGAACACTAACCCTAACCCTAACCCGAAACCTAACCCTAACACTAACCCGAAGCCTAACCCGAACCCTAACCCGAAACCTAACCCTAACCCTAACCCGAACCCTAACCCGAACCCTAACCCTAACCCTAACACGAAACCTAACCCTAACACTAACCCGAACCCTAACCCAAACACTAACCCTAACCCTAACCATAACCCGAACCCTAACCCGAACCCTAACCCTAACCCTAATCCGAAACCTAACACTAACCCTAACCTTAACCCTAACTCGAACCGGAACCCTAACCCTAAACCTAAACCGAACCCTAACCCGAACCCTAACCCGAAACCTAACCCTAACCCTAACCCGAACCCTAACACGAACCCTAACCCTACCCCTAACCCGAACCCTAACCCTAACACTAACCCGAACCCTAACCCGAACTCTAACCCTAACCCGAACCTTAACCCGAACCCTATCCCTAACCATAACCCGAACCCTAACCGTAACCCTAACCCTAACCCGAACACTAAACCTAAACCGAACCCTAACCCTAACCCTAACCCTAACCCTAACCCGAACCCTAAACCTAACCCTAACCTAACCCTAATCCGAAACCTAACCCTAACCCTAACCCTAACACTAACCCCTAACCCTACCCCGAACCCTAACCCTAACCCGAACCCGAACACTAACCCCTAACCCTAACCCGAACCCGACCCTAAACCTAACCCTAATCCTAACCCTAACCCTAACCAGAACCCGAACCCTAACCCTAACCAGAACCCGAACCCTAACCCTAACCCTAACCCTAAACCTAACCCTAACACGAACCCTAACCCTAACCCTAACCCGATCTCTAACCCTAACCCTACCCTAACCCGAACCCTAAACTTAACCCTAAACAAAACCCTAAACCTAACCCTAACCCTAACCCTAACCCGAACCCTAACACTAACCCGAACCCTAACACTAACCTAACCCTAACCCTAACCCGAACCCGAACCCAAACCCTAAACCTAACCCTAACCCTAACCCTAACCCTAACCCTAACCCTAACTCTAAACTGAACCCTAACCCTATCCCGAACCCTAACCCGAACCCTAAACCGAACCCTAACCCGAACCATAACCCGAACCCTAAACCGAACCCTAACCCGAACCCTAACCCTAACCCGAACCCTAACCCGAATTCTAACCCTAACCCTAACCCGAACCCTAACCCTAACCAGAACCCTAACCAGAACCCTAACCCTAACCCTAAACCTAACCCTAACCCGAAACCTAACGCTAACCCTAACCCGAACTCTAACCCTTAAACCGAACCCGAACCCCTATCCTAACCCGAAGCCGAACCCTAACCCTACCCCGAACCCGAACCCAAACCATAACCCTCACCCTAACACGAAACCTAACCCTAACCCTAACCCTAACCCTAACCGAAACCTAACCCTAACCCTAACCTTAACCCTAACCCGAACACTAACCCTAAACCGAACCCTAACCGGAACCCTAACCCGAACACTAACCCTAACCCTAACCCTAACCCTAACCCGAACCCTAAACCTAACACGAACCCTAACCCTAACCCTAACCCGAACCCTAACCCTAACCCTAACCCTAACCCTAACCCGAACCCTAAAACGAACCCTAACCCGAACCCTAACCCTAACCCTAACCCGAACCCTAACACTAACCCTAACCCTAACCCTAACCCGAACACTAATCCTAACCCTAACACGAACCCTAACCCGAACCCTAACCCTAACCCTAACCGTAACCCTAACCCGAACCCTAACCCTAACCCTAACCCGAACCCTAACCCTAACCCTAAACCGAACCCTAAAACGAACCCTAACCCGAACCCTAACCCTAACCCTAACCCGAACCCTAACACTAACCCTAACCCTAACCCTAACCCGAACACTAATCCTACCCTAACCCGAACCCTAACCCGAACCCTAACCCTAACCCTAACCGTAACCCTAACCCGAACCCTAACCCTAACCCTAACCCGAACCCTAACCCTAATCCTAATCCGAACCCTAACACTAAACCTAACCTTAACCCTAACAGGAACCGGAACCTTAATCCTACACCTAACCCAAAACATAACCCGAACCCTAACGCTAACCCTAACCCGAACCCTAACCCTAACCCTAACCCGATCTCTAACCCTAACCCTAACCCTAACCCAAAACCTAACCCGAACCCGAACCCTAACCCTAACCCTAACCCTAACCCTAACCCGAACCATAACCCTAACCCTAACCCGAACCCTATCCCTAACCCTAACCCTAACCCGAACCGGAGCCCTAACCCTATCCCGAACCCTAACCCTAACCCGAACCCAAAACCTAACCCGAACCCTAACCCTAACCCTAACCCTAACCCTAACCCTAACCTCTAACCCTAATTCTAACCCTAACCCTAAAACCTAACCCTAAACCGAACCCTAACCCTAAGACTAACCCTAACTCGAACCCTAACCCTAAACCTAACCCTAACCCTAACCCTAACCCTAACCCTAACCCTTACCCGAACCCTAACCCAAACCCGAACCCAAACCCGAACCCTAACCCTAACCCGAAACCGAACCCTAACCCTAACCCTTACCCTAACCCTAAACCTAACCCGAACCCAAACCCTAACCCTAACCCGAATCCTAACCCTAACCCTAACCCGAACCCTAACCCGAACACTAACCCTAACCCTAACCCTAACCCGAACCCTAACCCTAACCGAACCCTAACCCTAAACCTAACCCGATCTCTAACCCTAACCCTAACCCTAACCCTAACCCGAACCATAACCCTAACCCTAACCCGAACCCTAACCCTAACCCTATCCCTAACCCGAACACGAGCCCTAACCCTACCCCGAACCCTAACACTAACCCGAACACAAAACCTAACCCGAACCCGAACCCTAACCCGAACCCGAACCCTACCCCGAACCCTAACCCTAACCCTAACCCGAACGCTAACCCGAACCCTAACCCTAACCCTAACCCGAAACCTAACCCTAACCCTAACCCGAACCCTAACCAGAACCCTAACCGTAACCCTAACCCTAACCCTAACCCAAAACCTAACCCTAACCCTAACCCGAACCCTAACCCCTAACCCGAACCCGAACCCGTAACCTAACCTGAACCCGAACCCTAACCCAACCCGAACCCGAACCCAAACCATAACCCTCACCCTAACCCGAACCCTAACCCTAACCCTAACCTTAACCCTAACCCGAACACTAACCCTAAACCAAACCCTAACCTGAACCCTAACCCGAACACTAACCCTAACCCTAACCCTAACCCTACCCCTAACCCTAACCCTAACCCTAAACCTAACCCGAACCCTAACCCTAACCCGAACCCGAACCCTAAACCTAACCCTAACCCTAACCTGAACCCTAACCCTAAGCCTAACCCGAACCCTAACCCGAACCCTAACCCGAACCCTAACCCTAACCCTAACCCGAACCCTAACACGAACCCTAACCCTAACCCTAACCCGAACCCTAATCCTAACCCTAACCCGAACCCTAACCCGAACCCTAACCCTAAACCTAACCCGAACCCTAACACGAACCCTAACCCGAACCCTAACCCTAACCCTAACCCTAACCCTAACCCAACCCTAACCCTAAACCTAACCCTAACCCTAACCCTAACCCTAACCAGAACCCTAACCCTAACCCTAACCTGAACACTAAACCTAACCCTAACCTGAACCCTAACCCTAACCCTAATCCGAACCTGAACCCTAACCCTAACCCTAACCCGAACCCTAACCCGAAACCGAACCCTAACCCTAACCCGAACCCTACCCCTAACCCTAACCCGAACCCTAAACCTAACCCTAACCCGAAACCTAATCCTAATCCTAACCCGAACCCTAACCCTAACCCGAACCCTAACCCTAACACGAACCCGAACCCGAACCCTAACCCTAACCCTAACCCTAACCCGAACCCTAACCCTAACCCTAACCCTAAACCGAACCCTAACCCAAACCTGAACCCTAACCCGAACCCGAACCCTAACCCTAACCCGAACCCGAACCCTAACCCTAACCCCAACCCTAACCCTAACACTAACCGAACCGTAAACCTAACCCTAACCCGAACCCTAACCCTAACCCGAACCCTAACCCTAACCCTAAACCGAACCCTAACCCGAACCCTAACCCTAACCCTAACCCTAACCCCTAACCCTAACCCGAACCCTAACCCGAACCCGAACCCGAACCCTAACCCTAACCCTAACCCTAACCCTAACTCGAACCTTAACCCGAACCCTAACCCTAACCCTAACCGTAACCCGAACCCTAACCCGAACTCTAACCCGACCCTAACTCTAACCCCTAACCCTAACCCTAACCCGAACCCGAACCCTAACCCGAAACCTAAACCTAACCCTAAACCGAACCCTAACCCTAACCATAACCCTAAACCTAACCCTAACCCGAACCCTTTCCCTAACCCTAACCCGATCTCTAACCATAACCCTAACCCTAACCCGAACCCTAAGCTTAACCCTAAACAAAACCCTAACCCTAACCCTAACCCTAACCCGAACCCGAAACCTAACCCGAACCCTAACCCTAACCCTAAGCCGTCCCCTAACCCGAACCCTAACACGAACCCTAACTCTATCCCTAACCCTAACCCTAACTCGAACCTTAATCCTAACCCGAAACCGAACCCTAACACTAACCCGAACCCTCACCCTAACCCGAAACCTAACCCTAACCCGAACCCTAAACCTAACCCTAACCCGAACCCGAACCCGAATCCTAACCCTAACCCTAACCTGAACCCTAACCCGAACCCGAACCCTAACCCTAACCCTAACCCGAAACCTAACCCTAACCCTAACCCGAACCCTAACACTAACCCGAACCCTATACCTAACCCGAACCCGAACACGAACCCTAACCCTAACCCGAACCCTAACCCTAACCCTAACCCTTACCCGAACCCTAACCCAAACCCGAACCCTAACCCGAACCCTTACCCTAACCCGAACCCGAACCCTAACCCTAACCCTTACCCTAACCCTAAACCTAACCCGAACACAAACACTAACTCTAACCCGAATCCTAACCCTAAACCTAACCCGAACCCTAACCCGAACACTAACCCTAACCCTAACCCTAACCCGAACCCTAACCCTAACCCGAACCCTGACTCTAAACCTAACCCGATCTCTAACACTAACCCTAACCCTAACCCTAACCCGAACCATAACCCTAACCCTAACCCGAACCCTAAACCTAAACCTATCCCTAACCCGAACACGAACCCTAACCCTACCCCTAACCCTAACCCTAACCCGAACACAAAACCTAACCCGAACCCTAACACTAACCCTAACCCTAACCCTAAAACTAACCCCTAACCCTAACACTAACCCTAACCCTAAAACCTAACCCTAACCCGAATCCTAACCCTAACCGTAACCCTAACCCTAACCCGAACCCTAACCCTAAACCTAAACCTAACCCTAACACTAACCCTAACCCTAACCCGAACCCTAACCCGAACCCTAACCCTAACCATAACCCGAACCCGAACCCTAAGCCTAACCCTAACCCGAACCCGAACCCTAACCCTAACCCTAAACGGAACCCGAACCCTAACCCGAACCCGAACCGTAACCCGAACCGTAACCCTAACCTGAACCCGAACCCTAACCCTAACCCTAAACCTAACCCTAACCCTAACCCAAACCCTAAGCCTAAACCTAACCCTAACCCTAACCCTAACCCTAACCCGAAACCTAACCCTAAACCTAACCCTAACCCTAACCCTAACCCTAACCCGAAACCTAACCCTAACCCGAACCCTAACCCTAAACCTAACCCGAACCTGAACCCTAACCCTAACCCTAACCCGAACCCGAAACCTAACCCTAACCCTAACCCTAACCCTAACTTGAATCTTAACCCAAACCCTAACCCTACCCTAACCGTAACCCGAACCCTAACCCGAACTCTAACCCGAACCTAACCCTAACCCCTAACCCTAACCCTAACCCGAACCCTAACCCTAACCCGATCCCGAACCCTAACCCTAACCCTAACCCTAACCCTAACACTAACCCGAACCATAACCCTAACCCTAACCCGAACCCTATCCCTAACCCTAACCCTAATCCGAACCGGAGCCCTAAGCCTATCACGAACCCTAACCCTAACCCGAACCCAAAACCTAACCCGAACCCTAACCCTAACCCTAACCCTAACCCTAAACCTAACCTCTAACCCTAATTCTAACCCTAACCCTAAAACCTAACCCTAAACCGAACCCTAACCCTAACCCTAACCCTAACCCTAACTCGAACCCTAACCCTAAACCTAACCCTAACCCTAACCCTAACCCTAACCCTAACCCTAACCCGAACCCTAACCCGAACCCTAACCCTAACCCTAACCCTAACCCGAACACTAACCCTAACCCTAAACGGAACCCGAAACCTAACCCGAACCCGAACCGTAACCCGAACCGTAACCCTACCCGAACCCGAACCCTAACCCTAACCCTAAATCTAACCCTAACCCTAACCCGAAAGCTAACCCTAAACCTAACCCTAACCCTAACCCTAACCCTAACCCGAAACCTAACACTAACCCTAACCCGAACCCTAACCCTAAACCTAACCCGAACCTGAACCCTAACCCTAACCCGAACCCGAACCCGAACCCTAACCCTAACCCTAACCCTAACCCTAACTCGAATCTTAACCCAAACCCTAACCCTAACCCTAATCGTAACCCGAAACCTAACCCGAACTCTAAACCGACCCTAACCCTAACCCCTAACCCTAACCCTAACCCGAACCCGAACCCTAACCCTAACCCTAACCCGAACCCTAACCCTAATCCTAACCCTAAACCGAAAACTAACCCGAACCCTAACCAGAACCCTAACCGTAACCCTAACCCTAACCCTAACCCAAAACCTAACCCTAACCCTAACCCGAACCCTAACCCCTAACCCGAACCCGAACCTGTACCCTAACCTGAACCCGAACCCTAACCCTTCCCCGAACCCGAACCCAAACCATAACCCTCACCCTAAACCGAAACCTAACCCTAACCCTAACCCTAACCCGAACCCTAACCCTAACCCTAACCTTAACCCTAACCCGAACATTAACCCTAAACCGAACCCTAACCCGAACCCTAACCCGAACACTAACCCTAACCCTAACCATAACCCTCACCCTAACCCGAAACCTAACCCTAACCCTAAACCGAACACTAACCCTAACCCTAAACCGAACCCGAACCCTAACCCGAACCCTAACCCTAACCCTAATCCGAACCCTAACCCTAACCCGTCCCCTAACCCGAACCATAACACGAACCCTAACACTAACCCTAACCCTAACCCTAACCCGAACCTTAATCCTAACCCGAACCCGAACCCTAACACTAACCCGAACCCTAACCCTAACCCGAACCCTAACGCTAACCCGAACCTTAATCCTTACCCGAACCCGAACCCTAACACTAACCCGAACCCTAACCCTAACCCGAAACCTAACGCTAACCCGAACCCGAACCCTAACCCGAACCCTAACCCTAACCCTAACCCGAATCCTAACCCTAACCCTAACCCGAACCCTAACCCGAACCCTAAACCTAACCCTAACCCGAACCCTAACCCGAACCCTAACCCTAACCCTAACCCAAATCCTAACCCTAACCCTAACCCGAACCCTAACCCGAACCCTAACCCTAACCCTAACCCGAACCCTAACCCTAACCCTAAACCGATCCCTAACCCTAACCCTAACCCTAACCCGAACCATAACCCTAACCCTAACCCGAACCCTATCCCTAACCCTAACCCTAACCCGAACCCGAGCCCTAACACTAACCCAAACCCTAACCCGAACCCGAACCCAAAACATAACCCGAACCCTAACCCTAACTCTAAACTTAACCCCTAACCCTAACCCTAACCCTAACTCTAAAACCTAACCCTAACCCGAATCCTAACCCTAACCCTAACCCTAACCCTAACCCTAACCCGACCCTAACCCTAAACCTAACCCTAACCCTGACACTAACCCTAACCCTAACCCGAACCCTAACCCGAACCCTAACCCTAACCCTAACCCTAACCCTAACCCGAACCCGAACCCTAACCCTAACCCTAAACCGAACCCGAACCCTAACCCGAAACCGAACCCTAACCCGAAACCTAACCCTAACCCTAACCCGAACGCTAACCCGAACCCTAACCCTAACCCTAACCCGAACCCTAACCCTAACCCTAACCCGAACCCTAACCAGAACCCTAACCGTAACCCTAACCCTAACCCTAACCCAAAACCTAACCCTAACCCTAACCCGAAACCTAACCCCTAAACCGAACCAGAACCCGTACCCTAACCTGAACCCGAACCCTAACCCAACCCGAACCCGAACCCAAACCATAACCCTCACCCTAACCCGAACCCTAACCCTAACCCTAACCTTAACCCTAACCCGAACACTAACCCTAAACCAAACCCTAACCCGAACCCTAACCCGAACACTAACCCTAACCCTAACCCTAACCCTACCCCTAACCCTAACCCTAACCCTAAACCTAACCCGAACCCTAACCCTAACCCGAACCCGAACCCTAAACCTAACCCTAACCCTAACCTGAACCCTAACCCTAAGCCTAACCCGAACCCTAACCCGAACCCTAACCCGAACCCTAACCCTAACCCTAACCCGAACCCTAACACGAACCCTAACCCTAACCCTAACCCGAACCCTAATCCTAACCCTAACCCGAACCCTAACCCGAACCCTAACCCTAAACCTAACCCGAACCCTAACACGAACCCTAACCCGAACCCTAACCCTAACCCTAACCCTAACCCTAACCCAACCCTAACCCTAAACCTAACCCTAACCCTAACCAAACCCTAACCAGAACCCTAACCCTAACCCTAACCTGAACACTAAACCTAACCCTAACCTGAACCCTAACCCTAACCCTAATCCGAACCCGAACCCTAACCCTAACCCTAACCCGAACCCTAACCCGAAACCGAACCCTAACCCTAACCCGAACCCTACCCCTAACCCTAACCCGAACCCTAAACCTAACCCTAACCCGAAACCTAACCCTAATCCTAACCCGAACCCTAACCCTAACCCGAACCCTAACCCTAACACGAACCCGAACCCGAACCCTAACCCTAACCCTAACCCTAACCCGAACCCTAACCCTAACCCTAACCCTAAACCGAACCCTAACCCAAACCTGAACCCTAACCCGAACCCGAACCCTAACCCTAACCCGAACCCGAACCCTAACCCTAACCCCAACCCTAACCCTAACACTAACCGAACCGTAAACCTAACCCTAACCCGAACCCTAACCCTAACCCGAACCCTAACCCTAACCCTAAACCGAACCCTAACCCTAACCCTAACCCTAACCCTAACCCCTAACCCTAACCCGAACCCTAACCCGAACCCGAACCCGAACCCTAACCCTAACCCTAACCCTAACCCTAACTCGAACCTTAACCCGAACCCTAACCCTAACCCTAACCGTAACCCGAACCCTAACCCGAACTCTAACCCGACCCTAACTCTAACCCCTAACCCTAACCCTAACCCGAACCCGAACCCTAACCCGAAACCTAAACCTAACCCTAAACCGAACCCTAACCCTAACCATAACCCTAAACCTAACCCTAACCCGAACCCTTTCCCTAACCCTAACCCGATCTCTAACCATAACCCTAACCCTAACCCGAACCCTAAGCTTAACCCTAAACAAAACCCTAACCCTAACCCTAACCCTAACCCGAACCCGAAACCTAACCCGAACCCTAACCCTAACCCTAAGCCGTCCCCTAACCCGAACCCTAACACGAACCCTAACTCTATCCCTAACCCTAACCCTAACTCGAACCTTAATCCTAACCCGAAACCGAACCCTAACACTAACCCGAACCCTCACCCTAACCCGAAACCTAACCCTAACACGAACCCTAAACCTAACCCTAACCCGAACCCGAACCCGAATCCTAACCCTAACCCTAACCCGAACCCTAACCCGAACCCGAACCCTAACCCTAACCCTAACCCGAAACCTAACCCTAACCCTAACCCGAACCCTAACACTAACCCGAACCCTATACCTAACCCGAACCCGAACACGAACCCTAACCATAACCCGAACCCTAACCCTAACCCTAACCCTTACCCGAACCCTAACCCAAACCCGAACCCTAACCCGAACCCTTACCCTAACCCGAACCCGAACCCTAACCCTAACCCTTACCCTAACCCTAAACCTAACCCGAACCCAAACACTAACCCTAACCCGAATCCTAACCTTAACCTAACCCGAACCCTAACCCGAACACTAACCCTAACCCTAACCCTAACCCGAACCCTAACCCTAACCCGAACCCTGACCCTAAACCTAACCCGATCTCTAACACTAACCCTAACCCTAACCCTAACCCGAACCATAACCCTAACCCTAACCCGAACCCTAAACCTAAACCTATCCCTAACCCGAACACGAACCCTAACCCTACCCCTAACCCTAACCCTAACCCGAACACAAAACCTAACCCGAACCCTAACACTAACACTAACCCTAACCCTAAAACTAACCCCTAACCCTAACACTAACCCTAACCCTAAAACCTAACCCTAACCCGAATCCTAACCCTAACCGTAACCCTAACCCTAACCCGAACCCTAACCCTAAACCTAAACCTAACCCTAACACTAACCCTAACCCTAACCCGAACCCTAACCCGAACCCTAACCCTAACCATAACCCGAACCCGAACCCTAAGCCTAACCCTAACCCGAACCCGAACCCTAACCCTAACCCTAAAACGAACCCGAACCCTAACCCGAACCCGAACCCTAACCCGAACCCTAACCCTAACCCTAACCCGAACGCTAACCCGAACCCTAACCCTAACCCTAACCCGAACCCTAACCCTAACCCTAACCCGAACCCTAACCAGAACCCTAACCGTAACCCTAACCCTAACCCTAACCCAAAACCTAACCCTAACCCTAACCCGAACCCTAACCCCTAACCCGAACCCGAACCCGTACCCTAACCTGAACCCGAACCCTAACCCTACCCCGAACCCGAACCCAAACCATAACCCTCACCCTAACCCGAACCCTAACCCTAACCCTAACCTTAACCCTAACCCGAACACTAACCCTAAACCGAACCCTAACCCGAACCCTAACCCGAACACTAACCCTAACCCTAACCCTAACCCTACCCCTAACCCTAACCCTAACCCTAAACCTAACCCGAACCCTAACCCTAACCCTAACCCGAACCCTAAACCTAACCCTAACCCTAACCTGAACCCTAACCCTAAGCCTAACCCGAACCCTAACCCGAACCCTAACCCTAACCCTAACCCGAACCCTAACACGAACCCTAACCCTAACCCTAAACCGAACCCTAATCCTAACCCTAACCCGAACCCTAACCCGAACCCTAACCCTAACCCTAACCCGAACCCTAACACGAACCCTAACCCGAACCCTAACCCTAACCCTAACCCTAACCCAACCCTAACCCTAAACCTAACCCTAACCCTAACCCTAACCCTAACCAGAACCCTAACCCTAACCCTAACCTGAACACTAAACCTAACCCTAACCTGAACCCTAACCCTAACCCTAATCCGAACCTGAACCCTAACCCTAACCCTAACCCGAACCCTAACCCGAAACCGAACCCTAACCCTAACCCGAACCCTACCCCTAACCCTAACCCGAACCCTAAACCTAACCCTAACCCGAAACCTAACCCTAATCCTAACCCGAACCCTAACCCTAACCCGAACCCTAACCCTAACACGAACCCGAACCCGAACCCTAACCCTAACCCTAACCCTAACCCGAACCCTAACCCTAACCCTAACCCTAAACCGAACCCTAACCCAAACCTGAACCCTAACCCGAACCCGAACCCTAACCCTAACCCGAGCCCGAACCCTAACCCTAACCCCAACCCTAACCCTAACACTAACCGAACCGTAAACCTAACCCTAACCCGAACCCTAACCCTAACCCGAACCCTAACCCTAAACCTAAACCGAACCCTAACCCTAACCCTAACCCTAACCCTAACCCTAACCCCTAACCCTAACCCGAACCCTAACCCTAACCCGAACCCTAACCCTAACCCTAACCCTAACCCTAACCCTAACCCTAACTCGAACCTTAACCCGAACCCTAACCCTAACCCTAACCGTAACCCGAACCCTAACCCGAACTCTAACCCGACCCTAACTCTAACCCCTAACCCTAACCCTAACCCGAACCCGAACCCTAACCCGAAACCTAAACCTAACCCTAAACCGAACCCTAACCCTAACCATAACCCTAAACCTAACCCTAACCCGAACCCTTTCCCTAACCCTAACCCGATCTCTAACCATAACCCTAACCCTAACCCGAACCCTAAGCTTAACCCTAAACAAAACCCTAACCCTAACCCTAACCCTAACCCGAACCCGAAACCTAACCCGAACCCTAACCCTAACCCTAACCCGTCCCCTAACCCGAACCCTAACACGAACCCTAACTCTATCCCTAACCCTAACCCTAACTCGAAACTTAATCCTAACCCGAACCCGAACCCTAACACTAACCCGAACCCTAACCCTAACCCGAAACCTAACCCTAACCCGAACCCGAACCCTAACCCTAACCCTAACCCGAAACCTAACACTAACCCTAACCCGAACCCTAACACTAACCCGAACCCTATACCTAACCCGAACCCGAACACGAACCCTAACCCTAACCCGAACCCTAACCCAAACCCTAACCCTTACCCGAACCCTAACCCAAACCCGAACCCTAACCCGAACCCTAACCCTAACCCGAACCCGAACCCTAACCCTAACCCTTACCCTAACCCTAAACCTAACCCGAACCCAAACACTAACCCTAACCCGAATCCTAACCCTAAACCTAACCCGAACACTAACCCGAACACTAACCCTAACCCTAACCCTAACCCGAACCCTAACCCTAACCCGAACCCTGACCCTAAACCTAAACCGATCTCTAACACTAACCCTAACCCTAACCCTAACCCGAACCATAACCCTAACCCTAACCCGAACCCTAAACCTAAACCTATCCCTAACCCGAACACGAAACCTAACCCTACCCCTAACCCTAACCCTAACCCGAACACAAAACCTAACCCGAACCCTAACACTAACCCTAACCCTAACCCTAAAACTAACCCCTAACCCTAACACTAACCCTAACCCTAAAACCTAACCCTAACCCTAACCCGAACCCTAACCGTAACCCTAACCCTAACCCGAACCCTAACCCTAAACCTAAACCTAACCCTAACACTAACCCTAACCCTAACCCGAACCCTAACCCGAACCCTAACCCTAACCATAACCCGAACCCGAACCCTAAGCCTAACCCTAAACCGAACCCGAACCCTAACCCGAAACCTAACCCTAACCCTAACCCGAACCCTAACCCTAACCCTAACCCGAACCCTAACCCTAAACCTAACACTAACCCTAACTCTAACTCTAAACCTAACCCGAACCCTAAACCTAACCCTAACCTGAACCCTAACCCTAACCCTAACCCGAACCTGAACCCTAACACTAACCCTAACCCGAACCCGAACCCTAACCCTAACCTGAACCCTAACCCTAACCCTAATCCGAACCTGAACCCTAACCCTAACCCTAACCCGAACCCTAACCCGAAACCGAACCCTAACCCTAACCCGAACCCTACCCCTAACCCTAACCCGAACCCTAAACCTAACCCTAACCCGAAACCTAACCCTAATCCTAACCCGAACCCTAACCCTAACCCGATCCCTAACCCTAACACGAACCCGAACCCGAACCCTAACCCTAACCCTAACCCTAACCCGAACCCTAACCCTAACCCTAACCCTAAACCGAACCCTAACCCAAACCTGAACCCTAACCCGAACCCGAACCCTAACCCTAACCCGAACCCGAACCCTAACCCTAACCCCAACCCTAAACCGAACCCTAACCCTAACCTGAACCCTAACCCTAACCCGAACCCTAAACCTAACCCGAACCCTAAACCTAACCCTAAACCGAACCCTAACCCTAACCCTAACCCGAACCCTAACCCTAACCCTTACCCTAACCCTAACCCTAACCCGAACCCTAAACCTAACCCTAACCCGAACTCTAACCCGAACCCTAACCCTAAACCTAACCCGAATCCTAACCCTAACCCTAACCCGAACCCTAACACGAACCCTAACCCTAACCCTAACCCGAACACTAACCCTAACCCTAACCCGAACCCTAAACCTAACCCTAACCCGAACCCTAACCCCAACCCTAAACCTAACCCTAACCCGAACCCTAAACCTAACCCTAACCCGAACCCTAACCCTAACCCGAACCCTAACACTAACCCTAACACGAATCCTAACCCTAACCCGAACCCGAACACGAACCCTAACCCTAACCCTAACCCGAACCCTAACCCTAACCGGAACCCTAACCCTAACCCTAACCCGAACCCTAACCCGGACCATAACCCGAACCCTAAACCGAACCCTAACCCGAGCCCTAACCCGAACCCTAACCCGAACCCTAACCCGAACCCTAACCCTAACCCTAACCCTAACCCGAACCCTAACCCTAACCCGAACACTAACCCTAACCCTAACCCGAAACCTAACCCTAACCCTAACCCGAAACCTAACCCGAACACTAACCCGAAACCTAACCCAAACCCTAACCCTAACCCTAACCATAACCCGAACCCGAACCCTAACCCTAACCCTAACCCTAACCTGAACCCTAACCCTAACCCTAAACTGAACCCGAAACCTAAACCGAACCCTAACCCTAACCCTAATCCGAACGCTAACACTAACCCTAACCTTAACCCTAACTCGAACCGGAACCCTAACCCTAAACCTAACCCGAACCCTAACCCGAACCCTAACCCGAAACCTAACCCTAACCCTAAACCGAAACCTAACACGAACCCTAACCCTACCCCTAACCCGAACCCTAACCCTAACACTAACCCGAACCCTAACCCGAACTCTAACCCTAACCCTAACCATAACCCGAACCCGAACCCTAAACCTAACCCTAAACCTAACCCGAACCCTAACCCTAACCCTAACCCGAACCTTAACCCGAATCCTAACCCTAACCATAACCCGAACCCTAACCGTAACCCTAACCCTAACCCGAACACTAACCCTAAACCGAACCCTAACCCTAACCCTAACCCTAACCCTAACCCGAACCCTAACCCTAACCCTAACCTAACCCTAATCCGAACCCTAACCCTAACCCTAACCCTAACACTAACCCCTAACCCTACCCCGAACCATAACCCTAACCCTAACCCGAACCCGAACACTAACCCCTAACCCTAACCCGAACCCGAACCTAAACCTAACCCTAATCCTAACCCTAACCCTAACCATAACCCGAACCCTAACCCTAACCAGAACCCGAACCCTAACCCTAACCCTAACCCTAAACCTAACCCGAACTCGAACCCTAACCCTAACTCGAACCCTAAACCTAACCCTAACCCTAACCCTAACCATAACCCCAACCCTAACCCGAACCCTAACCCTAACCCTAACACGAACCCTAACCCTAACCCTAAACCTAACCATCACCCGAACCCGAACCCTCACCCTAACCCTCACCCTAACCTGAACCCTAACTCGAACCATAAACCGAACCCTAAACCGAAACCTAACCCGAACCCTAACCCTAACCGTAACCCTAACCCTAACCAAAACCTAACCCTAACCCTAACCCTAACCCTAAACCGAACCCTAACCCGAACCCTAACCCTAAACTGAACCCGAACCCGAACCCAAACCCTAACCCTAACCCGAAACCTAACCCTAACCCTAACCCTAACCCGAACCCGAACCCTAACCCTAAACCTAACCCTAACCCTAACCCTAATCCGAACCCTAACCCTAACCCTAACCTGAACACTAACCCTAACCCTAACCTGAACCCTAACCTAAACCTAACCCGAACCTGAACCCTAACCCTAACCCGTAACCTAACCCGAACCCGAACCCTAACCCTAACCCTAACCCGAACTCTAACCCTAACACTAACCCAAAACCTAAACCTAACCCTAACCCGAAACCTAACCCTAACCCTAACCCGAAGCCTAACCCTAACCCGAACCCTAACACTAACCCGAACTTGAACCCGAACCCTAACCCTAACCCGAACCCTAACCCTACCCTAACCCTAATCCGAACCCTAACCCAAACCTGAACCCTAAACCGAACCCGAACCCTAACCCTAACCCGAACGCGAACCCTAACCCTAACCCCAACCCTAACACTGACACTAACCCGAACCCTAAACCTAACCCTAACCCGAACCCTAACCCTAACCCGAACCCTAACCCTAACCCTAACCCGAATCCTAACCCTAACCCTAACCCGAACCCTAACCCAAACCCTAACCCTAATCCTAAACCTAACACAAACCCTAACCCTAACCCGAAACCTAACCCTAACCCTAACCTGAACCCTAACCTTAACCCTAACCCTACCCCTAACCCTAACCCGAATCCTAACCCTAACCCTAACCCTAACCCTAACACCTAACCCTAACCCGAACCCTAACCGTAACTCTAACCCGAACCCTAACCCTAACCCTAACCCGAACCCTAACCTAACCCTAACCCTAACCCAAACTCGAAACTTAACCGAACCCTAACCCTAACCCTAACCGTACCTCGAACCCTAACCCGAACTCTAACCCGACCCTAACCATAACCCCTAACCCGAACCCTAACCAGAACCCGAACCCTAACCCGAAACCTAAACCTAAACCTAACCCGAACCCTAACCCTAACCCTAACCCTAACCCTAACCCAACCCTAACCCTAAACCTAACCCTAACCCTAACCCTAACCCTAACCCGAACCCTAACCGTAACCCTAACCTGAACACTAAACCTAACCCTAACCTGAACGCTAACCCTAACCCTAACCCGAACCTGAACCCTAACCCTAACCCTAACCCGAACCCTAACCCGAAACCGAACCCTAACCCTAACCCGAACCCTAACCCTAACCCTAACCCTAACCCTAACCCAAACCTAACCCTAAACCTAACCCTAACCCTAACCCTAAACCTAACGAGAACCCTAACCCTAACCCTAACCTGAACACTAAACCTAACCCTAACCTGAACCCTAACCCTAACCCTAACCCGAACCTGAACCCTAACCCTAAACCTAACCCGAACCCTAACCCGAAACAGAACCCTAACCCTAACCCGAACCCTAACCCTAACCCTAACCCGAACCCTAAACCTAACCCTAACCCGAAACCTAAACCTAATCCTAATCCGAACCCTAACCCTAACCCGAACCCTAACCCTAACACGAACCCGAACCCGAACCCTAACCCTAACCCTAACCCGAACCCTAACCCTAACCCTAACCCTAAACCGAACTCTAACCCAAACCTGAACCCTAACCCAAACCCGAACCCTAACCCTAACCCGAACCCGAACCCTAACCCTAACCCCAACCCTAACCCTAACACTAACCGAACCGTAAACCTAACCCTAACCCGAACCCTAACCCTAACCCGAACCCTAACCCTAACCCTAACCCGAACCCTAACCCTAACCCTAACCCTAACCCTAACCCATAACCCTAACCCGAACCCTAACCCTAAACCGAACCCTAACCCTAACCCTAACACTAACCCTAACCCTAACCCTAACTCGAACCTTAACCCGAACCCTAACCCTAACCCTAACCGTAACCCGAACCCTAACCCGAACTCTAACCCGACCCTAACTCTAACCCCTAACCCTAACCCTAACCCGAACCCGAACCCTAACCCGAAACCTAAACCTTACCCTAAACCGAACCCTAACCCTAACCATAACCCTAAACCTAACCCTAACCCGAACCCTTTCCCTAACCCTAACCCGATCTCTAACCATAACCCTAAACCTAACCCGAACCCTAAGCTTAACCCTAAACAAAACCCTAACCCTAACCCTAACCCTAACCCGAACCCGAACCCGAACCCTAACCCTAACCCTATACCGAACCCGAACCCGAACCCTAACCCGAACCCTAACCCTAACCCTAACCCGAACGCTAACCCGAACCCTAACCCTAACCCTAACCCGAACGCTAACCCTAACCCTAACCCGAACCCTAACCAGAACCCTAACCGTAACCCTAACCCTAACCCTAACCCAAAACCTAACCCTAACCTTAACCCGAACCCTAACCCCTAACCCGAACCCGAACCCGTACCCTAACCTGAACCCGAACCCTAACCCTACCCCGAACCCGAACCCAAACCATAACCCTCACCCTAACCCGAACCCTAAACCTAACCCTAACCTTAACCCTAACCCGAACACTAACCCTAAACCGAACCCTAACCCGTACCCTAACCCGAACACTAACCCTAACCCTAACCCTAACTCTACCCCTAAACCTAACCCTAACCCTAAACCTAACCCGAACCCTAACCCTAACCCTAACCCGAACCCTAAACCTAACCCTAACCCTAACCTGAACCCTAACCCTAAGCCTAACCCGAACCCTAACCCGAAACCTAACCCGAACCCTAACCCTAACCCTAACCCGAACCCTAACACGAACCCTAACCCTAACCCTAACCCGAACCTTAATCCTAACCCTAACCCGAACCCTAACCCGAATCCTAACCCTAACCCTAACCCGAACCCTAACACGAACCCTAACCCGACCCCTAACCCTAACCCTAACCCTAACCCTAACCCAACCCTAACCCTAAACCTAACCCTAACCCTAACCCTAACCCTAACCAGAACCCTAACCCTAACCCTAACCTGAACACTAAACCTAACCCTAACCTGAACCCTAACCCTAACCCTAATCCGAACCTGAACCCTAACCCTAACCCTAACCCGAACCCTAACCCGAAACCGAACCCTAACCCTAACCCGAACCCTACCCCTAACCCTAACCCGAACCCTAAACCTAACCCTAACCCGAAACCTAACCCTAATCCTAACCCGAACCCTAACCCTAACCCGAACCCTAACCCTAACACGAACCCGAACCCGAACCCTAACCCTAACCCTAACCCTAACCCGAACCCTAACCCTAACCCTAACCCTAAACCGAACCCTAACCCAAACCTGAACCCTAACCCGAACCCGAACCCTAACCCTAACCCGAACCCGAACCCTAACCCCAACCCTAACCCTAACACTAACCGAACCGTAAACCTAACCCTAACCCGAACCCTAACCCTAACCCGAACCCTAACCCTAACCCTAAACCGAACCCTAACCCTAACCCTAACCCTAACCCTAACCCTAACCCTAACCCCTAACCCTAACCCGAACCCTAACCCTAACCCGAACCCTAACCCTAACCCTAACCCTAACCCTAACCCTAACCCTAACCCTAACTCGAACCTTAACCCGAACCCTAACCCTAACCCTAACCGTAACCCGAACCCTAACCCGAACTCTAACCCGACCCTAACTCTAACCCCTAACCCTAACCCTAACCCGAACCCGAACCCTAACACGAAACCTAAACCTAACCCTAAACCGAACCCTAACCCTAACCATAACCCTAAACCTAACCCTAACCCGAACCCTTTCCCTAACCCTAACCCGATCTCTAACCATAACCCTAACCCTAACCCGAACCCTAAGCTTAACCCTAAACAAAACCCTAACCCTAACCCTAACCCTAACCCGAACCCGAAACCTAACCCGAACACTAACCCTAACCCTAACCCGTCCCCTAACCCGAACCCTAACACGAACCCTAACTCTATCCCTAACCCTAACCCTAACTCGAACCTTAATCCTAACCCGAACCCGAACCCTAACACTAACCCGAACCCTAACCCTAACCCGAAACCTAACCCTAACCCGAACCCTAAACCTAACCCTAACCCGAACCCGAACCCGAATCCTAACCCTAACCCTAACCCGAACCCTAACCCGAACCCGAACCCTAACCCTAACCCTAACCCGAAACCTAACCCTAACCCTAACCCGAACCCTAACACTAACCCGAACCCTATACCTAACCCGAACCCGAACACGAACCCTAACCCTAACCCGAACCCTAACCCTAACCCTAACCCTTACCCGAACCCTAACCCAAACCCGAACCCTAACCCGAACCCTAACCCTAACCCGAACCCGAACCCTAACCCTAACCCTTACCCTAACCCTAAACCTAACCCGAACCCAAACACTAACCCTAACCCGAATCCTAACCCTAAACCTAACCCGAACCCTAACCCGAACACTAACCCTAACCCTAACCCTAACCCGAACCCTAACCCTAACCCGAACCCTGACCCTAAACCTAACCCGATCTCTAACACTAACCCTAACCCTAACCCTAACCCGAACCATAACCCTAACCCTAACCCGAACCCTAAACCTAAACCTATCCCTAACCCGAACACGAACCCTAACCCTACCCCTAACCCTAACCCTAACCCGAACACAAAACCTAACCCGAACCCTAACACTAACCCTAACCCTAACCCTAAAACTAACCCCTAACCCTAACACTAACCCTAACCCTAAAACCTAACCCTAACCCGAATCCTAACCCTAACCGTAACCCTAACCCTAACCCGAACCCTAACCCTAAACCTAAACCTAACCCTAACACTAACCCTAACCCTAACCCGAACCCTAACCCGAACCCTAACCCTAACCATAACCCGAACCCGAACCCTAAGCCTAACCCTAACCCGAACCCGAACCCTAACCCTAACCCTAAACCGAACCCGAACCCTAACCCGAACCCGAACCCTAACCCGAACCCTAACCCTAACCCTAACCCGAACGCTAACCCGAACCCTAACCCTAACCCTAACCCGAACCCTAACCAGAACCCTAACCGTAACCCTAACCCTAACCCTAACCCAAAACCTAACCCTAACCCTAACCCGAACCCTAACCCCTAACCCGAACCCGAACCCGTACCCTAACCTGAACCCGAACCCTAACCCTACCCCGAACCCGAACCCAAACCATAACCCTCACCCTAACCCGAACCCTAACCCTAACCCTAACCTTAACCCTAACCAGAACACTAAACCTAAACCGAACCCTAACCCGAAACCTAACCCGAACACTAACCCTAACCCTAACCCTAACCCTACCCCTACCCTAACCCTAACCCTAAACCTAACCCGAACCCTAACCCTAACCCTAACCCGAACCCTAAACCTAACCCTAACCCTAACCTGAACCCTAACCCTAAGCCTAACCCGAACCCTAACCCGAACCCTAACCCGAACCCTAACCCTAAACCTAACCCGAACCCTAACATGAACCCTAACCCTAACCCTAACCCGAACCCTAATCCTAACCCTAACCCGAACCCTAACCCGAACCCTAACCCTAACCCTAACCCGAACCCTAACCCGAACCCTAACCCGAACCCGAACCCTAACCCTAACCCTAACCCGAAACCTAACCCTAACCCTAACCCGAACCCTAACTCTAACCCGAACCCTATACCTAACCCGAACCCGAACACGAACCCTAACCCTAACCCGAATCCTAACCCTAAACCTAACCCGAACCCTAAACCGAACACTAACCCTAACCCTAACCCTAACCCGAACCCTAACCCTAACCCGAACCCTGACCCTAAACCTAACCCGATCTCTAACACTAACCCTAACCCTAACCCTAACCCGAACCATAACCCTAACCCTAACCCGAACCCTAAACCTAAACCTATCCCTAACCCGAACACGAACCCTAACCCTACCCCTAACCCTAACCCTAACCCGAACACAAAACCTAACCCGAACCCTAACACTAACCCTAACCCTAACCCTAAAACTAACCCCTAACCCTAACACTAACCCTAACCCTAAAACCTAACCCTAACCCGAATCCTAACCCTAACCGTAACCCTAACCCTAACCCGAACCCTAACCCTAAACCTAAACCTAACCCTAACACTAACCCTAACCCTAACCCGAACCCTAACCCGAACCCTAACCCGAACCCTAACCCTAACCCTAACCCGAACCCTAACACGAACCCTAACCCTAACCCTAACCCGAACCCTAATCCTAACACTAACCCGAACCCTAACCCGAACCCTAACCCTAACCCTAACCCGAACCCTAACCCGAACCCTAACCCGAACCCGAACCCTAACCCTAACCCTAACCCGAAACCTAACCCTAACCCTAACCCGAACCCTAACACTAACCCGAACCCTATACCTAACCCGAACCCGAACACGAACCCTAACCCTAACCCGAATCCTAACCCTAAACCTAACCCGAACCCTAAACCGAACACTAACCCTAACCCTAACCCTAACCCGAACCCTAACCCTAACCCGAACCCTGACCCTAAACCTAACCCGATCTCTAACACTAACCCTACCCCTAACCAGAACCCTAACCCTAACCCTAACCTGAACACTAAACCTAACCCTAACCTGAACCCTAACCCTAACCCTAATCCGAACCTGAACCCTAACCCTAACCCTAACCCGAACCCTAACCCGAAACCGAACCCTAACCCTAACCCGAACCCTACCCCTAACCCTAACCCGAACCCTAAACCTAACCCTAACCCGAAACCTAACCCTAATCCTAACCCGAACCCTAACCCTAACCCGAACCCTAACCCTAACACGAACCCGAACCCGAACCCTAACCCTAACCCTAACCCGAACCCTAACCCTAACCCTAACCCTAAACCGAACCCTAACCCAAACCGGAACCCTAACCCGAACCCGAACCCTAACCCTAACCCGAACCCGAACCCTAACCCTAACCCCAACCCTAACCCTAACACTAACCGAACCGTAAACCTAACCCTAACCCGAACCCTAACCCTAACCCGAACCCTAACCCTAACCCTAAACCGAACCCTAACCCTAACCCTAACCCTATCCCTAACCCTAACCCCTAACCCTAACCCGAACCCTAACCCTAACCCGAACCCTAACCCTAACCCTAACCCTAACCCTAACCCTAACTCGAACCTTAACCCGAACCCTAACCCTAACCCTAACCGTAACCCGAACCCTAACCCGAACTCTAACCCGACCCTAACTCTAACCCCTAACCCTAACCCTAACCCGAACCCGAACCCTAACCCGAAACCTAAACCTAACCCTAAACCGAACCCTAAACCTAACCATAACCCTAAACCTAACCCTAACCCGAACCCTTTCCCTAACCCTAACCCGATCTCTAACCATAACCCTAACCCTAACCCGAACCCTAAGCTTAACCCTAAACAAAACCCTAACCCTAACCCTAACCCTAACCCGAACCCGAAACCTAACCCGAAACCTAACCCTAACCCTAACCCGTCCCCTAACCCGAACACTAACACGAACCCTAACTCTATCCCTAACCCTAACCCTAACTCGAACCTTAATCCTAACCCGAACCCGAACCCTAACACTAACCCGAACCCTAACCCTAACCCGAAACCTAACCCTAACCCGAACCCGAACCCTAACCCTAACCCTAACCTGAAACCTAACCCTAACCCTAACCCGAACCCTAACACTAACCCGAACCCTATACCTAACCCGAACCCGAACACGAACCCTAACCCTAACCCGAACCCTAATCCTAACCCTAACCCTTACCCGAACCCTAACCCAAACCCGAACCCTAACCCGAAACCTAACCCTAACCCGAACCCGAACCCTAACCCTAACCCTTACCCTAACCCTAAACCTAACCCGAACCCAAACACTAACCCTAACCCGAATCCTAACCCTAAACCTAACCCGAACCCTAACCCGAACACTAACCCTAACCCTAACCCTAACCCGAACCCTGACCCTAAACCTAACCCGATCTCTAACACTAACCCTAACCCTAACCCTAACCCGAACCATAACCCTAACCCTAACCCGAACCCTAAACCTAAACCTATCCCTAACCCGAACACGAACCCTAACCCTACCCCTAACCCTAACCGTAACCCGAACACAAAACCTAACCCGAACCCTAACACTAACCCTAACCCTAACCCTAAAACTAACCCCTAACCCTAACACTAACCCTAACCCTAAAACCTAACCCTAACCCGAATCCTAACCCTAACCGTAACCCAAACCCTAACCCGAACCCTAACCCTAAACCTAAACCTAACCCTAACACTAACCCTAACCCTAACCCGAACCCTAACCCGAACCCTAACCCTAACCATAACCCGAACCCGAACCCTAAGCCTAACCCTAAACCGAACCCGAACCCTAACCCGAAACCTAACCCTAACCCTAACCCGAACCCTAACCCTAACCCTAACCCGAACCCTAACCCTAAACCTAACACTAACCCTAACTCTAACTCTAAACCTAACCCGAACCCTAAACCTAACCCTAACCTGAACCCTAACCCTAACCCTAACCCGAACCTGAACCCTAACACTAACCCTAACCCGAACCCGAACCCTAACCCTAACCTGAACCCTAACCCTAACCCGAACCCTAAACCTAACCCGAACCCTAAACCTAACCCTAAACCGAACTCTAACCCTAACCCTAACCCTAACCCGAACCCTAACCCTAACCCTTACCCTAACCCTAACCCTAACCCGAACCCTAAACCTAACCCTAACCCGAACTCTAACCCGAACCCTAACCCTAAACCTAACCCGAATCCTAACCCTAACCCTAACCCGAACCCTAACACGAACCCTAACCCTAACCCTAACCCGAACACTAACCCTAACCCTAACCCGAACCCTAAACCTAACCCTAACCCGAACCCTAACCCCAACCCTAAACCTAACCCTAACCCGAACCCTAAACCTAACCCTAACCCGAACCCTAACCCTAACCCGAACCCTAACACTAACCCTAACACGAATCCTAACCCTAACCCGAACCCGAACACGAACCCTAACCCTAACCCTAACCCGAACCCTAACCCTAACCGGAACCCTAACCCTAACCCTAAGCCGAACCCTAACCCGGACCATAACCCGAACCCTAAACCGAACCCTAACCCGAGCCCTAACCCGAACCCTAACCCGAACCCTAACCCGAACCATAACCCTAACCCTAACCCGAACCCTAACCCTAACCCGAACACTAACCCTAACCCTAACCCGAAACCTAACCCTAACCCTAACCCGAAACCTAACCCGAACCCTAACCCGAAACCTATCCCTAACCCTAACCATAACCCGAACCCGAACCCTAACCCTAACCCTAACCCTAACCTGAACCCTAACCCTAACCCTAAACTGAACCCGAAACCTAAACCGAACCCTAACCCTAACCCTAATCCGAACGCTAACACTAACCCTAACCTTAACCCTAACTCGAACCGGAACCCTAACCCTAAACCTAACCCGAACCCTAACCCGAACCCTAAACCGAAACCTAACCCTAACCCTAAACCGAAACCTAACACGAACCCTAACCCTACCCCTAACCCGAACCCTAACCCTAACACTAACCCGAACCCTAACCCGAACTCTAACCCTAACCCTAACCATAAACCGAACCCGAACCCTAAACCTAACCCTAAACCTAACCCGAACCCTAACCCTAACCCTAACCCGAACCTTAACCCGAAACCTAACCCTAACCATAACCCGAACCCTAACCGTAACCCTAACCCTAACCCGAACACTAAACCTAAACCGAACCCTAACCCTAACCCTAACCCTAACCCTAACCCGAACCCTAACCCTAACCCTAACCTAACCCTAATCCGAACCCTAACCCTAACCCTAACCCTAACACTAACCCCTAACCCTACCCCGAACCCTAACCCTAACCCTAACCCGAACCCGAACACTAACCCCTAACCCTAACCCGAACCCGAACCTAAACCTAACCCTAATCCTAACCCTAACCCTAACCAGAACCCGAACCCTAACCCTAACCAGAACCCGAACCCTAACCCTAACCCTAACCCTAAACCTAACCCGAACTCGAACCCTAACCCTAACTCGAACCCTAACCCTAACCCTAACCCTAACCCTAACCATAACCCCAACCCTAACCCGAACCCTAACCCTAACCCTAACACGAACCCTAACCCTAACCCTAAACCTAACCATCACCCGAACCCGAACCCTCACCCTAACCCTCACCCTAACCTGAACCCTAACTCGAACCATAAACCGAACCCTAAACCGAACCCTAACCCGAACCCTAACCCTAACCGTAACCCTAACCCTAACCAAAACCTAACCCTAACCCTAACCCTAAACCTAACCCGAACCCGAACCCGAACCCTAACCCTAAACTGAACCCGAACCCGAACCCAAACCCTAACCCTAACCCGAAACCTAACCCTAACCCTAACCCTAACCCGAACCCGAACCCTAACCCTAAACCTAACCCTAACCCTAACCCTAATCCGAACCCTAACCCTAACCCTAACCTGAACACTAACCCTAACCCTAACCTGAACCCTAACCTAAACCTAACCCGAACCTGAACCCTAACCCTAACCCTAACCCGTAACCTAACCCGAACCCGAACCCTAACCCTAACCCTAACCCGAACCCTAACCCTAACACTAACCCAAACCCTAAACCTAACCCTAACCCGAAACCTAACCCTAACCCTAACCCGAACCCTAACCCTAACCCAAACCCTAACACTAACCCGAACTTGAACCCGAACCCTAACCCTAACCCGAACCCTAACCCTAACCCTAACCCTAATCCGAACCCTAACCCAAACCTGAACCCTAAACCGAACCCGAACCCTAACCCTAACCCGAACGCGAACCCTAACCCTAACCCCAACCCTAACCCTAACACTAACCCGAACCCTAAACCTAACCCTAACCCGAACCCTAACCCTAACCCGAACCCTAACCCAAACCCTAAACCGAATCCTAACCCTAACCCTAACCCGAACTCTAACCCAAACCCTAACCCTAATCCTAACCCTAACACAAACCCTCCCTAACCCTAACCCTAACCCGAAACCTAACCCTAACCCTAACCTGAACCCTAACCTTAACCCTAACACTACCCCTAACCCTAACCCGAATCCTAACCCTAACCCTAACCCTAACACCTAACTCTAACCCGAACCCTAACCGTAACCCTAACCCGAACCCTAACCCTAACCCTAACCCGAACCCTAACCTAACCCTAACCCTAACCCAAACTCGAAACTTAACCGAACCCTAACCCTAACCCTAACCGTACCTCGAACCCTAACCCGAACTCTAATCCGACCCTAACCATAACCCCTAACCCGAACCCTAACCAGAACCCGAACCCTAACCCGAAACCTAAACCTAAACCTAACCCGAACCCTAACCCTAACCCTAACCCTAACCCTAACCCAACCCTAACCCTAAACCTAACCCTAATCCTAACCCTAACCCTAACCCGAACCCTAACCGTAACCCTAACCTGAACACTAAACCTAACCCTAACCTGAACCCTAACCCTAACCCTAACCCGAACCTGAACCCTAAACCTAACCCTAACCCGAACCCTAACCCGAAACCGAACCCTAACCCTAACCCTAACCCTAACCCTAACACTAACCCTAACCCAACCCTAACCCTAACCCTAACCCTAACCCTAACCCTAAACCTAACGAGAACCCTAACCCTAACCCTAACCTGAACACTAAACCTAACCCTAACCTGAACCCTAACCCTAACCCTAACCCGAACCTGAACCCTAACCCTAAACCTAACCCGAACCCTAACCCGAAACCGAACCCTAACCCTAACCCGAACCCTAACCCTAACCCTAACCCGAACCCTAAACCTAACCCTAACCCGAAACCTAAACCTAATCCTAACCCGAACCCTAACCCTAACCCGAAACCTAACCCTAACACGAACCCGAACCCGAACCCTAACCCTAACCCTAACCCGAACCCTAACCCTAACCCTAACCCTAAACCGAACCCTAACCCAAACCTGAACCCTAACCCAAACCCGAACCCTAACCCTAACCCGAACCCGAACCCTAACCCTAACCCCAACCCTAACCCTAACACTAACCGAACCGTAAACCTAACCCTAACCCGAACCCTAACCCTAACCCGAACCCTAACCCTAACCCTAACCCGAACCCTAACCCTAACCCTAACCCTAACCCTAAATCCTAACCCTAACCCGAACCCTAACCCTAAACCGAACCCTAACCCTAACCCTAACCCTAACCCTAACCCTAACCCTAACCCTAACCCTAACTCGAACCTTAACCCGAACCCTAACCCTAACCCTAACCGTAACCCGAACCCTAACCCGAACTCTAACCCGACCCTAACTCTAACCCCTAACCCTAACCCTAACCCGAACCCGAACCCTAACCCGAAACCTAAACCTTACCCTAAACCGAACCCTAACCCTAACCATAACCCTAAACCTAACCCTAACCCGAACCCTTTCCCTAACCCTAACCCGATCTCTAACCATAACCCTAACCCTAACCCGAACCCTAAGCTTAACCCTAAACAAAACCCTAACCCTAACCCTAACCCTAACCCGAACCCGAAACCTAACCCGAAACCTAACCCTAACCCTAACCCGTCCCCTAACCCGAACCCTAACACGAACCCTAACTCTAACCCTAACCCTAACCCTAACTCGAACCTTAATCCTAACCCGAACCCGAACCCTAACACTAACCCGAACCCTAACCCTAACCCGAAACCTAACCCTAACCCGAACCCTAAACCTAACCCTAACCCGAACCCGAACCCGAATCCTAACCCTAACCCTAACCCGAACCCTAACCCGAACCCGAACCCTAACCCTAACCCTAACCCGAAACCTAAACCTAACCCTAACCCGAACCCTAACACTAACCCGAACCCTATACCTAACCCGAACCCGAACACGAACCCTAACCCTAACCCGAACCCTAACCCTAACCCTAACCCTTACCCGAACCCTAACCCAAACCCGAACCCTAACCCGAACCCTAACCCTAACCCGAACCCGAACCCTAACCCTAACCCTTACCCTAACCCTAAACCTAACCCGAACCCAAACACTAACCCTAACCCGAATCCTAACCCTAAACCTAACCCGAACCCTAACCCGAACACTAACCCAAACCCTAACCCTAACCCGAATCCTAACCCTAACCCTAACCCGAACCCTAACCCGAACACTAACCCTAACCCTAACCCTAACCCGAACCCTAACCCTAACCCGAACCCTGACCCTAAACCTAACCCGATCTCTAACACTAAACCTAACCCTAACCCTAACCCGAACCATAACCCTAACCCTAACCCGAACCCTAAACCTAAACCTATCCCTAACCCGAACACGAGCCCTAACCCTACCCCGAACCCTAACCCTAACCCGAACACAAAACCTAACCCGAACCCTAACACTAACCCTAACCCTAACCCTAAAACTAACCCCTAACCCTAACACTAACCCTAAACCTAAAACCTAACCCTAACCCGAATCCTAACCCTAACCGTAACCCTAACCCTAACCCGAACCATAACCCTAAACCTAAACCTAACCCTAACACTAACCCTAACCCTAACCCGAACCCTAACGCGAACCCTAACCCTAACCCTAACCCGAACCCGAACCCTAAGCCTAACCCTAAACCAAACCCGAACCCTAACCCGAAACCTAACCCTAACCCTAACCCGAACCCTAACCCTAACCCTAACCCGAACCCTAACCCTAAACCTAACACTAACCCTAACTCTAACCCTAAACCTAACCCGAACCTTAAACCTAACCCTAACCTGAACCCTAACCCTAACCCTAACCCGAACCTGAACCCTAACACTAACCCTAACCCGAACCCGAACCCTAACCCTAACCTGAACCCTAACCCTAACCCGAACCCTAAACCTAACCCGAACCCTAACCCTAACCCGAACCCGAACCCTAACCCTAACCCTAACCCTAACCCGAACCCTAAACCTAACCCTTACCCTAACCCTAACCCTAACCCGAACCCTAAACCTAACCCTAACCCGAACTCTAACCCGAACCCTAACCCTAAACCTAACCCGAATCCTAACCCTAACCCTAACCCGAACCCTAACCCGAACCCTAACCCTAACCCTAAAACGAACCCTAACCCTAACCCTAACCCGAACCCTAACCCTAAACCTAACCTGAACCCTAACCCCAACCCTAACCCTAACCCTAACCCGAACCCTAAACCTAACCCTAACCCGAAACCTAACCCTAACCCGAAACCTAACACTAACCCTAACACGAATCCTAACCCTAACCCGAACCCGAACACGAACCCTAACCCTAACCCTAACCCGAACCCTAAACCTAACCGGAACCCTAACCCTAACCCTAACCCGAACCCTAACCCGGACCATAACCCGAACCCTAAACCGAACCCTAACCCGAACCCTAACCCGAACCCTAACCCAAACCCTAACCCGAACCCTAACCCTAACCCTAACCCTAACCCAAACCCTAACCCTAACCCGAACACTAACCCTAACCCTAACCCGAAACCTAACCCTAACCCTAACCCGAAACCTAACCCGAACCCTAACCCGAACCCTAACCCGAAACCTAACCCTAACCCTAACCCGAACCCTAACCCGAACCCTAACCCTAACCCTAACCCGAACCCTAACCCTAACACTAACCCGAACCCTAAACCAACCCTCACCCTAACCCTAACCATAACCCGAACCCGAACCCTAACACTAACCCTAACCCTAACCCGAACCCTAACCCTAACCCTAAACTGAACCCGAAACCTAAACCGAACCCTAACCCTAACCCTAATTCGAACCCTAACACTAACCCTAACCTTAACCCTAACCCGAACCCGAACCCTAACCCTAAACCTAACCCTAACCCTAACCCTAATCCGAACCCTAACCCTAACCCTAACCTGAACACTAACCCTAACCCTAACCTGAACCCTAACCTAAACCTAACCCGAACCTGAACCCTAACCCTAACCCTAACCCGTAACCTAACCCGAACCCGAACCCTAACCCTAACCCTAACCCGAACCCTAACCCTAACACTAACCCAAACCCTAAACCTAACCCTAATCCGAAACCTAAACCTAACCCTAACCCGAACCCTAACCCTAACCCGAACCCTAACACTAACCCGAACGCGAACCTGAACCCTAACCCTAACCCCAACCCTAACCCTAACCCTAACCCTAATCCGAACCCTAACCCAAACCTGAACCCTAAACCGAACCCGAACCCTAACCCTAACCCGAACGCGAACCCTAACCCTAACCCCAACCCTAACCCTAACACTAACCCGAACCCTAAACCTAACCCTAACCCGAACCCTAACCCTAACCCGAACTCTAACCCTAACCCTAACCCGAATCCTAACCCTAACCCTAACCCGAACCCTAACCCAAACCCTAACCCTAATCCTAACCCTAACACAAACCCTAACCCTAACCCTAACCCGAAACCTAACCCTAACCCTAACCTGAACCCTAACCTTAAACCTAACCCTACCCCTAACCCTAACCCGAATCCTAACCCTAACCCTAACCCTAACCCTAACACCTAACCCTAACCCGAACCCTAACCGTAACCATAACCCGAACCCTAACCCTAACCCAAACCCGAACCCTAACCTAACCCTAACCCTAACCCAAACTCGAAACTTAACCGAACCCTAACCCTAACCCTAACCGTACCTCGAACCCTAACCCGAACTCTAACCCGACCCTAACCATAACGCCTAACCTGAACCTAACCAGAACCCGAAACCTAACCCAAAACCTAAACCTAAACCTAACCCGAACCCTAACCCTAACCCTAACCCTAACCCTAACCCAACCCTAACCCTAAACCTAACCCTAACCCTAACCCTAACCCTAACACGAACCCTAACCGTAACCCTAACCTGAACACTAAACCTAAACCTAACCTGAACCCTAACCCTAACCCTAACCCGAACCTGAACCCTAACCCTAACCCTACCCCGAACCCTAACCCGAAACCGAACCCTAACCCTAACCCGAACCCTAACCCTAACCCTAACCCTAACCCAACCCTAATCCTAAACTTAACCCTAACCCTAACCCTAAACCTAACCAGAACCCTAACCCTAACCCTAACCTGAACACTAAACCTAACCCTAACCTGAACCCTAACCCTAACCCTAACCCGAACCTGAACCCGAACCCTAACCCTAACCCGAACCCGAACCCTAACCCTAACCCCAACCCTAACCCTAACACTAACCGAACCGTAAACCTAACCCTAACCCGAACCCTAACCCTAACCCGAACCCTAACCCTAACCCTAACCCGAACCCTAACCCTAACCCTAACCCTAACCCCTAACCCTAACCCGAACCCTAACCCTAAACCGAACCCTAACCCTAACCCTAACCCTAACCCTAACACTAACTCGAACCTTAACCCGAACCCTAACCCTAACCCTAACCGTAACCCGAACTCTAACCCGACCCTAACTCTAACCCCTAACCCTAACCCTAACCCGAACCCGAACCCTAACCCGAAACCTAAACCTAACCCTAAACCGAACCCTAACCCTAACCATAACCCTAAACCTAACCCTAACCCGAACCCTTTCCCTAACCCTAACCCGATCTCTAACCATAACCCTAACCCTAACCCGAACCCTAAGCTTAACCCTAAACAAAACCCTAACCCTAACCCTAACCCTAACCCGAACCCGAAACCTAACCCGAAACCTAACCCTAACCCTAACCCGTCCCCTAACCCGAACCCTAACACGAACCCTAACTCTAACCCTAACCCTAACCCTAACTCGAACCTTAATCCTAACCCGAACCCGAACCCTAACACTAACACGAACCCTAACCCTAACCCGAAACCTAACCCTAACCCGAACCCTAAACCTAACCCTAACCCGAACCCGAACCCGAATCCTAACCCTAACCCTAACCCGAACCCTAACCCGAACCCGAACCCTAACCCTAACCCTAACCCGAAACCTAACCCTAACCCTAACCCGAACCCTAACACTAACCCGAACCCTATACCTAACCCGAACCCGAACACGAACCCTAACCCTAACCCGAACCCTAACCCTAACCCTAACCCTTACCCGAACCCTAACCCAAACCCGAACCCTAACGCGAACCTTAACCCTAACCCGAACCCGAACCCTAACCCTAACCCTTACCCTAACCCTAAACCTAACCCGAACCCAAACCCTAACCCTAACCCGAATCCTAACCCTAACCCTAACCCGAACCCTAACCCGAACACTAACCCTAACCCTAACCCTAACCCGAACCCTAACCCTAACCCGAACCCTGACCCTAAACCTAACCCGATCTCTAACACTAACCCTAACCCTAACCCTAACCCGAACCATAACCCTAACCCTAACCCGAACCCTAAACCTAAACCTATCCCTAACCCGAACACCAGCCCTAACCCTACCCCGAACCTTAACCCTAACCCGAACACAAAACCTAACCCGAACCCTAACACTAACCCTAACCCTAACCCTAAAACTAACCCCTAACCCTAACACTAACCCTAACCCTAAAACCTAACCCTAACCCGAATCCTAACCCTAACCGTAACCCTAACCCTAACCCGAACCCTAACCCTAAACCTAAACCTAACCCTAACACTAACCCTAACCCTAACCCGAACCCTAACGCGAACCCTAACCCTAACCCTAACCCGAACCCGAACCCTAAGCCTAACCCTAAACCAAACCCGAACCCTAACCCGAAACCTAACCCTAACCCTAACCCGAACCCTAACCCTAACCCTAACCCGAACCCTAAACCTAAACCTAACACTAACCCTAACTCTAACCCTAAACCTAACCCGAACCTTAAACCTAACCCTAACCTGAACCCTAACCCTAACCCTAACCCGAACCTGAACCCTAACACTAACCCTAACCCGAACCCGAACCCTAACCCTAACCTGAACCCTAACCCTAACCCGAATCCTAACCCTAACCCTAACCCGAACCCTAACCCGAACCCTAACCCTAACCCTAACCCGAACCCTAACCCTAACCCTAACCCGAACCCTAACCCTAACCCTATCCCGAACCCTAACCCCAACCCTAAACCTAACCCTAACCCGAACCCTAAACCTAACCCTAACCCGAACCCTAACCCTAACCCGAACCCTAACACTAACCCTAACACGAATCCTAACCCTAACCCGAACCCGAACACGAACACTAACCCTAACCCTAACCTGAACCCTAACCCTAACCGGAACCCTAACCCTAACCCTATCCCGAACCCTAACCCGGACCATAAACCGAACCCTAAACCGAACCCTAACCCGAACCCTAACCCGAACCCTAACCCAAACCCTAACCCGAACCCTAACCCTAACCCTAACCCTAACCCTAACCCAAACCCTAACCCTAACCCGAACACTAACCCTAACCCTAACCCGAAACCTAACCCTAACCCTAACCCGAAACCTAACCCGAACCCTAACCCGAACCCTAACCCGAAACCTAACCCTAACCCTAACCCGAACCCTAACCCGAACCCTAACCCTAACCCTAACCCGAACCCTAACCCTAACACTAACCCGAACCCTAACCCAAACCCTAACCCTAACCCTAACCCTAACCCGAACCCGAACCCTAACCCTAACCCTAACCCTAACCCGAACCCTCACCCTAACCCTAAATTGAACCCGAAACCTAAACCGAAACCTAACCCTAACCCTAATCCGAACCCTAACACTAACCCTAACCTTAACCCTAACTCGAACCGGAACCCTAACCATAAACCTAACCCGAACCCTAACCCGAACCCTAACCCGAAACCTAACCCTAACCCTAACCCGAAACCTAACACGAACCCTAACCCTACCCCTAACCCGAACCCTAACCCTAACACTAACCCGAACCCTAAACCGAAATCTAACCCTAACCCTAACCATAACCCGAACCCGAACCCTAAACCTAACCCTAAACCTAACCCGAACCGTAACCCTAACCCTAACCCGAACCTTAACCCGAACCCTAAACCTAACCATCACCCGAACCCTAACCGTAACCCTAACCCTAACCCGAACACAAACCCTAAACCGAACCCTAACCCTAACCCTAACCCTAACCCGAACCCGAACCCTAACCCTAACCCTAACCTAACCCTAATCCGAACCCTAACCCTAACCCTAACCCTAACACTAACCCCTAACCCTACCCCGAACCCTAACCCTAACCCTAACCCGAACCCGAACACTAACCCCTAACCCTAACCCGAACCCGACCCTAAACCTAACCCTAATCCTAACCCTAACCCTAACCAGAACCCGAACCCTAACCCTAACCAGAACCCGAACCCTAACCCTAACCCTAACCCTAAACCTAACCCGAACCCGAACCCTAACCCTAACTCGAACCCTAACCCTAAAACTAACCCTAACCATAACCCCAACCCTAACCCGAACCCTAACCCTAACCCTAACCCTAAATCGAACCTTAATCCTAACCCGAACCTGAACCCTAACACTAACCCGAACCCTAACCCTAACCCGTAACCTAACCCTAACCCGAACCCTAAACCTAACCCTAACCCGAACCCGAACCCGAATCCTAACCCTAACCCTAACCCGAACCCTAACCCGAACCCGAACCCTAACCCTAATCCTAACCCGAAACCTAACCCTAACCCTAACCCGAACCCTAACACTAACCCGAACCCTATACCTAACCCGAACCCGAACACGAACCCTAACCCTAACCCGAACCCTAACCCTAACCCTAACCCTTACCCGAACCCTAACCCAAACCCTAACCCTAACCCGAACCCTAACCCTAACCCGAACCCGATCCCTAACCCTAACCCTTACCCTAACCCTAAACCTAACCCGAACCCAAACCCTAACCCTAACCCGAATCCTAACCCTAACCCTAACCCGAACCCTAACCCGAACACTAACCCTAACCCTAACCCTAACCCGAACCCTAACCCTAACCCGAACCCTGACCCTAAACCTAACCCGATCTCTAACACTAACCCTAACCCTAACCCTAACCCGAACCATGACCCTAACCCTAACCCGAACCCTAAACCTAAACCTATCCCTAACCCGAACACGAGCCCTAACCCTACCCCGAACCCTAACCCTAACCCGAACACAAAACCTAACCCGAACCCTAACACTAACCCTAACCCTAACCCTAAAACTAACCCCTAACCCTAACACTAACCCTAACCCTAAAACCTAACACTAACCCGAATCCTAACCCTAACCGTAACCCTAACCCTAACCCGAACCCTAACCCTAAACCTAAACCTAACCCTAACACTAACCCTAACCCTAACCCGAACCCTAACGCGAACCCTAACCCTAACCCTAACCCGAACCCGAACCCTAAGCCTAACCCTAAACCAAACCCGAACCCTAACCCGAAACCTAACCCTAACCCTAACCCGAACCCTAACCCTAACCCTAACCCGAACCCTAACCCTAAACCTAACACTAACCCTAACTCTAACCCTAAACCTAACCCGAACCCTAAACCTAACCCTAACCTGAACCCTAACCCTAACCCTAAACCGAACCTGAACCCTAACACTAACCCTAACCCGAACCCGAACCCTAACCCTAACCTGAACCCTAACACTAACCCGAACCCTAAACCTAACCCGAACCCTAACCCTAACCCTAACCCGAACCCTAACCCTAACCCTAACCCGAACCTGAACCCTAACACTAACCCTAACCCGAACCCGAACCCTAAACCTAACCCGAACCCTAACCCTAACCCTAACCCGAACCCTAACCCTAACCCTAACCCTAACCCGAACCCTAAACCTAACCCTTACCCTAACCCTAACCCTAACCCGAACCCTAAACCTAACCCTAACCCGAACTCTAACCCGAACCCTAACCCTAAACCAAACCCGAATCCTAACCCTAACCCTAACCCGAACCCTAACCCTAACCCTAACCCGAACCCTAACCCTAACCCTAACCCGAACCCTAAACCTAACCCTAACCCGAACCCTAACCCTAACCCGAACCCTAACACTAACCCTAACACGAATCCTAACCCTAACCCGAACCCGAACACGAACACTAACCCTAACCCTAACCGGAACCCTAACCCTAACCGGAACCCTAACCCTAACCCTAACCCGACCCCTAACCCGGACCATAACCCGAACCCTAAACCGAACCCTAACCCGAACCCTAACCCGAACCCTAACCCAAACCCTAACCCGAACCCTAACCCTAACCCTAACCCTAACCCTAACCCGAACCCTAACCCTAACCCGAACACTAACCCTAACCCTAACCCGAAACCTAACCCTAACCCTAACCCGAAACCTAACCCGAACCCTAACCCGAACCCTAACCCGAAACCTAACCCTAACCCTAACCCGAACCCTAACCCGAACCCTAACCCTAACCCTAACCCGAACCCTAACCCTAACACTAACCCGAACCCTAACCCAAACCCTAACCCTAACCCTAACCATAACCCGAACCCGAACCCTAACCCTAACCCTAACCCTAACCCGAACCCTAAACCTAACCCTAAACTGAACCCGAAACCTAAACCGAACCCTAACCCTAACCCTAATCCGAACCCTAACACTAACTCTAAACTTAACCCTAACTCAAACCGGAACCCTAACCCTAAACCTAACCCGAACCCTAACCCGAACCCTAACCCGAAACCTAACCAAAAACCCTAACCCGAAACCTAACACGAACCCTAACCCTACCCCTAACCCGAACCCTAACCCTAACACTAACCCGAACCCTAACCCGAAATCTAACCCTAACCCTAACCATAACCCGAACCCGAACCCTAAACCTAACCCTAAACCTAACCCGAACCCTAACCCTAACCCTAACCCGAACCTTAACCCGAACCCTAACCCTAACCATAACCCGAACCCTAACCGTAACCCTAACCTAACCCGAACACTAACCCTAAACCGAACCCTAACCCTAACCCTAACCCTAACCCTAACCCGAACCCTAACCCTAACCCTAACCTAACCCTAATCCGAACCCTAACCCTAACCCTAACCCTAACACTAACCCCTAACCCTACCCCGAACCCTAACCCTAACCCTAACCCGAACCCGAACACTAACCCCTAACCCTAACCCGAACCCGACCCTAAACCTAACCCTAATCCTAACCCTAACCCTAACCAGAACCCGAACCCTAACCCTAACCAGAACCCGAACCCTAACCCTAACCCTAACCCTAAACCTAACCCGAACCCGAACCCTATCCCTAACTCGAACCCTAACCCTAAAACTAACCCTAACCATAACCCCAACCCTAACCCGAAACCTAACCCTAACCCTAACCCGATCCCTAACCCTAACCCTAAACCTAACCCTCACCCGAACCCGAACCCTCACCCTAACCCGAACCCTAACCCGAACCCTAACTCGAACCATAAACCGAACCCTAAACCAAACCCTAAACCGAACCCTAACCCGAACCCTAACCCTAACCGTAACCCTAACCCTAACCAAAACCTAACCGTAACCCTAACGCTAACCCTAAACCCAACCCTAACCCGAACCCTAACCCAAACCCTAACCCGAACCCTAACCCGAACCCTAACCCGAACACTAACCCGAACCCTAACCCTAACCCTAACCGTAACCCTAAACCGAACCCTAACCCTAACCCTAAACCGAACCCTAACCCTAACCCTAAACCGAACCCGAACCCTAAACGGAACCCTAACCCTAACCCTAATCCGAACCCTAACACTAAACCTAACCTTAACCCTAACAGGAACCGGAACCTTATCCTAAACCTAACCCAAACCCTAACCCGAACCCTAACGCTAACCCTAACCCGAACCCTAACCCTAACCCTAACCCGATCTCTAACCCTAACCCTAACCCAAAACCTAACCCGAACCCGAACCCTAACCCTAACCCTAATCCTAAACCTAACCCGAACCATAACCCTAACCCTAAACCGAACCCTATCCCTAACCCTAACCCTAACCCGAACCGGAGCCCTAACCCTATCCCGAACACTAACCCTAACCCGAACCCAAAACCTAACCCGAAACCTAACCCTAACCCTAACCCTGACCCTAACCCTAACCCTAACCTCTAACCCTAATTCTAACACTAACCCTAAAACCTAACCCTAAACCGAACCCTAACCCTAACCCTAAGCCTAACCCTAACTCGAACCCTAACCCTAAACCTAACCCTAACCCTAACCCTAACCCTAACCCTTACCCGAACCCTAACCCAAACCCGAACCCTAACCCGAACCCTAACCCTAACCCGAACCCGAACCCTAACCCTAACCCTTACCCTAACCCTAAACCTAACCCGAACCCAAACCCTAACCCTAACCCTAACCCTAACCCTAACCCAAACCATAACCCTCATCCTAACCCGAACCCAAACCCTAACCCTAAACCTAACCCTAACCCGAACCCTAACCCTAACCCTAACCCTAACCCTAACCCTAACACGAACACTAACCCTAACACGAACCCTAACCCGAACCCTAACCCAAACCCGAACCCTAACCAGAACCCTAACCAGAACTCTAACCCGACCCTAACCCTTACACCTAAACCTAACCCTAACCCGATCCCGAACCCTAAGCCGAACCCTAACCCTAATCCTAACCCTAACACAAACCCTATCCCTAACCATAACCCGAACTCTAACCCTAACCCTAACCCGAAACCTAACCCTAAACCTAACCCTAACCCTAACCCGAACCCTAACACTAACCCTAACCCTAACCCGAACCCCTAACTCTAACCCGAACCATAACCCCAACCCGAACCCTAACCCAAACCCTAACCCGAACCCTAACCCCAACCCTAACCCTAACTCGAACCCTAACCAGAACCCTAACCCTAACCCTAACCCTAACCCGAACCCTAACCAGAAATCTAACCGGACCCTAACCCTAACACCTAAACCTAACCCTAACCCGAACCCGAACCCTAAGCCGAACCCTAACCCTAAAACTAAACCGAACCCTAACCCTAACCCTAAACCTAACCCTAACCCGAAGCCTAACCCTAACCCTAACCCGATCTCTAACCCTAACCCTAACCCTAACCCGAACCCTAACCTTAACCCTAAACAAACCCTAACCCTAACCCTAACGATAACCCTAACCCGAACCCTAACCCTAACCCGAACCCTAACACTAATCTAACACTAACCCTAACCCGAACCCGAACCCTAACCCTAAACCTAACCCTAACCCTAACCCTAACCCTAACCCTAAACTGAACCCTAACCCTAACCCGAACCCTAACCCGAACCCTAACCTGAACCCTAACTCGAACCATAACCCGAACCTAAACCGAACCCTAAACCGAACCCTAAACCTAACCCTAACCCGAACCCTAACCCTAACCCGAAACCTAACCCTAACCCTAACCGTAACCCTAACCCTAAACCGAACCCTAACAAGAACTCTAACCCTAACCCTAACCCTAACCCGAAACCTAACCCTAACCCTAACCCGAACCCTACCCCTAACCCGAACCCGAACCCGTACCCTAACCCGAACACGAACCCTAAACCTACCCTGAACCCGAACCCAAACCATAACCCTCACCCTAACCCGAACCCTAACCCTAACCCGAACCCTAACCCTAACCCTAAACTTAACCCTAACCCGAACACTAACCCTAATCCGAACCCTAAACCGAAGCCTAACCCGAACACTAACCCTAACCCTAACCCTAAACCTAACCCTAACCCGAACCCTAACCCTAACCCGAACCCTAACCCTAACCCTAACCCGAACCCTAACCCTAAACCTAAACAGAACCCTAACCCTAACCATAACCCTAAACCTAACCCTAACACGAACCCTAACCCTAACCCTAACCCGATCTCTAACCCTAACCCTAACCCTAACCCGAACCCTAACCTTAACCCTAAACAAAACCCTAAACCTAACCCTAACCCTAACCCGAACCCTAACACTAACCCGAACCCTAACACTAACCTAACCCTAACCCTAACCCGAACCCGAACCCAAACCCTAAACCTAACCCTAACCCTAACCCTAACCCTAACCCTAACTCTAAACTGAACCCTAACCCTAACCCAAACCCTAACCCGAACCCTAAACCGAACCCTAACCCGAACCCTAACACTAACCCGAACCCTAACACTAACCTAAACCTAACCCTAACCCGAACCCGAACCCAAACCCTAAACCTAACCCTAACCCTAACCCTAACCCTAACTCAAACTGAACCCTAACCCTAACCCGAACCCTAACCATAACCCTAACCCGTCCCCTAACCCGAACCCTAACACGAACCCTAACTCTAACCCTAACCCTAACCCTAACTCGAACCTTAATCCTAACCCGAACCCGAAACCTAACACTAACCCGAACCCTAACCCTAACCCGAAACCTAACCCTAACCCGAACCCTAAACCTAACCCTAACCCGAACCCGAACCCGAATCCTAACCCTAACCCTAACCCGAAACCTAACCCTAACCCTAACCCGAAACCTAACACTAACCCGAACCCTATACCTAACCCGAACCCGAACACGAACCCTAACCCTAACCCGAACCCTAACCCTAACCCTAACCCTTACCCGAACGCTAACCCAAACCCGAACCCTAACCCGAACCCTAACCCTAACCCGAACCCGAACCCTAACCCTAACCCTTACCCTAACCCTAAACCTAACCCGAACCCAAACCCTAACCCTAACCCGAATCCTAACCCTAACCCTAACCCGAACCCTAACCCGAACACTAACCCTAACCCTAACCCTAACCCGAACCCTAACCCTAACCCGAACCCTGACCCTAAACCTAACCCGATCTCTAACCCAAACCCTAACCCTAACCCTAACCCGAACCATAACCCTAACCCTAACCCGAACCCTAAACCTAACCCTATCCCTAACCCGAACACGAGCCCTAACCGTACCCTGAACCCTAACCCTAACCCGAACACAAAACCTAACCCGAACCCTAACACTAACCCTAACCCTAACCCTAAAACTAACCCCTAACCCTAACACTAACCCTAACCTTAAAACCTAACCCTAACCCGAATCCTAACCCTAACCGTAACCCTAACCCGAACCCTAACCCTAAACCTAAACCTAACCCTAACACTAACCCTAACCCTAACCCGAACCCTAACCCGAACCCTAACCCTAACCCTAACCCGAACCCGAACCCTAACCGTAACCCTAAACCGAACCCGAACCCTAACCCGAAACCTAACCCTAACCCGAACCCGAACCCTAACCCTAACCCTAACCCGAACCCTAACCCTAAACCTAACACTAACACTAACTCTAACCCTAAACCTAAACCGAACCCTAAACCTAACCCTAACCTGAACCCTAACCCTAACCCTAACCCTAAACTGAACCCTAACCCGAACCCTAACCCGGACCATAACCCGAACCCTAAACCGAACCCTAACCCTAACCCTAACCCGAACCCTAACCCTAAACCTAACCCTAACCCGAACCCTAACCCTAACCCTAACCCGAACCCTAACCCTAACTCTAACCTGAGCACTAATCCTAACCCTAACCTGAACCCTACACTAAACCTAACCCGATCCTGAACCCTAAAGCTAACCCTAACCCGAAACCTAACACGAACCCGAACCCTAACCCTAACCCTAACCCTAACCCGAACCCGAACCCTAACCCTAACCCTAAACCGAACCCGAACCCGAACCCGAACCCTAACCCTAACCCGAACCCTAACCCTAACCCTAACCCGAACCCGAACCCTAACCCTAAACCTAAACCTAACCCTAACCCTAATCCGAACCCGAACCCTAACCCTAACCTGAACACTAACCCTAACCCTAACCTGAACCCTAACCTAAACCTAACCCAAACCTGAACCATAACCCTAACCCTAACCCGTAACCTAACCCGAACCCGAACCCTAACCCTAAACCTAACCCGAACCCTAACCCTAACCCTAACCCGAACCCTAAACCTAACCCTAACCCGAAACCTAACCCTAACCCTAACCCGAACCCTAACCCTAACCCGAACCCTAACACTAACCCGAACCCGAACCCGAACCCTAACCCTAACCCGAACCCTAACCCTAACCCTAACCCTAATCCGAAACCTAACCCAAACCTGAACCCTAAACCGAACCCTAACCCTAACCCTAACCCGAACCCGAACCCTAACCCTAACCCCAACCCTAACCCTAACACTAACCCGAACCCTAAACCTAACCCTAACCCGAACCCTAACCCTAACCCGAACCCTAACCCTAACCCTAAACCGAATCCTAACCCTAAACCTAACCCGAACCCTAACCCAAACCCTAACCCTAATCCTAACCCTAACACAAACCCTAACCATAACCCTAACCCGAAAACTAACCCTAACGCTAACCTGAACCCTAACCTTAACCCTAACCCTACCCCTAACCCTAACCCAAATCCTAACCCTAACCCTAACCCTAACACCTAACCCTAACCCGAACCCTAACCGTAACCCTAACCCGAACCCTAACCCAAACCCTAACCCGAACCCTAACCTAACCCTAACCCTAACCCTAACTCGAAACTTAACCGAACCCTAACCCTAACCCTAACCGTATCTCGAACCCTAACCCGAACTCTAACGCGACCCTAACCATAACCCCTAACCCGAACCCTAACCAGAACCCGAACCCTAACCCGAAACCTAAAACTAAACCTAACCCGAACCCTAACCCTAACCCTAACCCTAACCCTAACCCAACCCTAACCCTAAACCTAACCCTAACCCTTACCCTAACCCGAACCCTAACCCTACCCCTATCCTGAACACTAAACCTAACCCTAACCTGAACCCTAACCCTAAGCCTAACCCGAACCTGAACCCTAACCATAACCCTAACCCGAACCCTAACCCGAAACCGAACCCTAACCCTAACCCGAACCCTAACCCTAACCCTAACCCTAACCCTAACCCAACCCTAACCCTAAACCTAACCCTAACCCTAACCCTAACCCTAACCAGAACCCTAACCATAACCCTAACCTGAACACTAAACCTAACCCTAACCTGAACCCTAACCCTAACCCTAATCCGAACCTGAACCCTAACCCTAACCCTAACCCTAACCCGAACCCTAACCCGAAACCGAACCCTAACCCTAACCCGAACCCTACCCCTAACCCTAACCCGAACCCTAAACCTAACCCTAACACGAAACCTAACCCTAATCCTAACCCGAACCCTAACCCTAACCCGAACCCTAACCCTAACACGAACCCGAACCCGAACCCTAATCCTAACCCTAACCCGAACCCTAACCCTAACCCTAACCCTAAACCGAACCCTAACCCAAACCTGAACCCTAACCCGAACCCGAACCCTAACCCTAACCCGAACCCGAACCCTAACCCTAACCCCAACCCTAACCCTAACACTAACCGAACCGTAAACCTAACCCTAACCCGAACCCTAACCCTAACCCGAACCCTAACCCTAACCCTAAACCGAACCCTAACCCTAACCCTAACCCTAACCCTAACCCCTAACCCTAACCCGAACCCGAACCCTAACCCGAACCCTAACCCTAACCCTAACCCTAACCCTAACCCTAACTCGAACCTTAACCCGAACCCTAACCCTAACCCTAACCGTAACCCGAATCCTAACCCGAACTCTAACCCGACCCTAACTCTAACCCCTAACCCTAACCCTAACCCGAACCCGAACCCTAACCCGAAACCTAAACCTAACCGTAAACCGAACCCTAACCCTAACCATAACCCTAAACCTAACCCTAACCCGAACCCTTTCCCTAACCCTAACCCGATCTCTAACCATAACCCTAACCCTAACCCGAACCGTAAGCTTAACCCTAAACAAAACCCTAACCTTAACCCTAACCCTAACCCGAACCCGAAACCTAACCCGAACCCTAACCCTAACCCTAACCCGTCCCCTAACCCGAACCCTAACACGAACCCTAACTCTAACCCTAACCCTAACCCTAACTCGAACCTTAATCCTAACCCGAACCCGAACCCTAACACTAACACGAACCCTAAATCTAACCCGAAACCTAACCCTAACTCGAACCCTAAACCTAACCCTAACCCGAACCCGAACCCGAATCCTAACCCTAACCCTAACCCGAACCCTAACCCGAACCCGAACCCTAACCCTAACCCTAACCCGAAACCTAACCCTAACCCTAACCCGAACCCTAACACTAACCCGAACCCTATACCTAACCCGAACCCGAACACGAACCCTAACCCTAACCCGAACCCTAACCCTAACCCTAACCCTTACCCGAACCCTAACCCAAACCCGAACCCTAACCCGAACCCTAACCCTAACCCGAACCCGAACCCTAACCCTAAACCTTACCCTAACCCTAAACCTAACCCAAACCCAAACACTAACCCTAACCCGAATCCTAACCCTAAACCTAACCCGAACCCTAACCCGAACACTAACCCTAACCCTAACCCTAACCCGAACCCTAACCCTAACCCGAACCCTGACCCTAAACCTAACCCGATCTCTAACACTAACCCTAACCCTAACCCTAACCCGCACCATAACCCTAACCCTAACCCGAACCCTAAACCTATAACTATCCCTAACCCGAACACGAACCCTAACCCTACCCCTAACCCTAACCCTAACCCGAACACAAAACCTAACCCGAACCCTAACACTAACCCTAACACTAACCCTAAAACTAACCCCTAACCCTAACACTAACCCTAACCCTAAAACCTAACCCTAACCCGAATCCTAACCCTAACCGTAACCCTAACCCTAACCCGAACCCTAACCCTAAACCTAAACCTAACCCTAACACTAACCCTAACCCTAACCCGAACCCTAACCCGAACCCTAACCCTAACCCTAACCCGAACCCGAACCCTAAGCCTAACCCTAAACCGAACCCGAACCCTAACCCGAAACCTAACCCTAAACCTAACCCGAACCCTAACCCTAACCCTAACCCGAACCCTAACCCTAAACCTAACACTAACCCTAACTCTAACTCTAAACCTAACCCGAACCCTAAACCTAACCCTAACCTGAACCCTAACCCTAACCCTAACCCGAACCTGAACCCTAACACTAACCCTAACCCGAACCCGAACCCTAACCCTAACCTGAACCCTAACCCTAACCCGAACCCTAAACCTAACCCGAACCCTAAACCTAACCCTAACCCGAACCCTAACCCTAACCCTAACCCTAACCCGAACCCTAACCCTAACCCTTACCCTAACCCTAACCCTAACCCGAACCCTAAACCTAACCCTAACCCGAACTCTAACCCGAACCCTAACCCTAAACCTAACCCGAATCCTAACCCTAACCCTAACCCGAACCCTAACACGAACCCTAACCCTAACCCTAACCCGAACACTAACCCTAACCCTAACCCGAACCCTAAACCTAACCCTAACCCGAACCCTAACCCCAACCCTAAACCTAACCCTAACCCGAACCCTAAACCTAACCCTGACCCGAACCCTAACCCTAACCCGAACCCTAACACTAACCCTAACACGAACCCTAACCCTAACCCTAACCCGAACCCTAACCCTAACCGGAACCCTAACCCTAACCCTAACCCGAACCCTAACCCGGACCATAACCCGAACCCTAAACCGAACCCTAACCCGAGGCCTAACCCGAACCCTAACCCGAACCCTAACCCGAACCCTAACCCTAACCCTAACCCTAACCCTAACCCGAACCCTAACCCTAACCCGAACACTAACCCTAACCCTAACCCGAAACCTAACCCTAACCCTAACCCGAAACCTAACCCGAACCCTAACCCGAAACCTAACCCTAACCCTAACCCGAACCCTAACCCGAACCCTAACCCTAACCCTAACCCGAACCCTAACCCTAACACTAACCCGAAACCTAACCCAAACCCTAACCCTAACCCTAACCATAACCCGAACCCGAACCCTAACCCTAACCCTAACCCTAACCTGAATCCTAACCCTAACCCTAAACTGAACCGAAACCTAAACCGAACCCTAACCCTAACCCTAATCCGAACGCTAACACTAACCCTAACCTTAACCCTAACTCGAACCGGAACCCTAACCCTAAACCTAACCCGAATCCTAACCCGAACCCTAACCCGAAACCTAACCCTAACCCTAACCCGAAGCCTAACACGAACCCTAACCCTACCCCTAACCCGAACCCTAACCCTAACACTAACCCGAACCCTAACCCGAACTCTAACCCTAACCCTATCCATAACCCGAACCCGAACCCTAAACCTAACCCTAAACCTAACCCGAACCCTAACCCTAACCCTAACCCGAACCTTAACCCGAATCCTAACCCTAACCATAACCCGAACCCTAACCGTAACCCTAACCCTAACCCGAACACTAACCCTAAACCGAACCCTAACTCGAACCATAAACCGAACCCTAAACCAAATCCTAATCCGAACCCTAACCCTAACCCTAACCCTAACACTAACCCCTAACCCTACCCCGAACCCTAACCCTAACCCTAACCCGAACCCGAACACTAACCCCTAACCCTAACCCGAACCCGAACCTAAACCTAAACCTAATCCTAACCCTAACCCTAACCAGAACCCGAACCCTAACCCTAACCAGAACCCGAACCCTAACCCTAACCCTAACCCTAAACCTAACCCGAACTCGAACCCTAACCCTAACTCGAACCCTAACCCTAACCCTAACCCTAACCCTAACCATAACCCCAACCCTAACCCGAACCCTAACCCTAACCCTAACCCGAACCCTAACCCTAAACCTAAACCTAACCATCACCCGAACCCGAACCCTCACCCTAACCCTCACCCTAACCCGAACCCTAACTCGAACCATAAACCGAACCCTAAACCAAACCCTAAACCGAACCCTAACCCGAACCCTAACCCTAACCGTAACCCTAACCCTAACCAAAACCTAACCCTAACCCTAACCCTAACCCTAACCCGAACCCGAACCCGAACCCTAACCCTAACCCTAACACCTAACCCTAACCCGAACCCTAACCGTAACCCTAACCCGAACCCTAACCCTAACCGTAACCCGAACCCTAACCTAACCCTAACCCTAACCCAAACTCGAAACTTAACCGAACCCTAACCCTAACCCTAACCGTACCTCGAACCCTAACCCGAACTCTAACCCGACCCTAACCATAACCCCTAACCCGAACCCTAACCAGAACCCGAACCCTAACCCGAAACCTAAACCTAAACCTAACCCGAACCCTAACCCTAACCCTAACCCTAACCCTAACCCAACCCTAACCCTAAACCTAACCCTAACCCTAAACCTAACCCTAACCCGAACCCTAACCGTAACCCTAACCTGAACACTAAACCTAACCCTAACCTGAACCCTAACCCTAACCCTAACCCGAACCTGAACCCTAACCCTAACCCTAACCCGAACCCTAACCCGAAACCGAACCCTAACCCTAACCCGAACCCTAACCCTAACCCTAACCCTAACCCAACCCTAACCCTAAACCTAACCCTAACCCTAACCCTAAACCTAACCAGAACCCTAACCCTAACCCTAACCTGAACACTAAACCCAACCCTAACCTGAACCCTAACCCTAACCCTAACCCGAACCTGAACCCTAACCCTAACCCTAACCCGAACCCTAACCCGAAACCGAACCCTAACCCTAACCCGAACCCTAACCCTAACCCTAACCCGAACCCTAAACCTAACCCTAACCCGAAACCTAAACCTAATCCTAACCCGAACCCTAACCCTAACCCGAACCCTAACCCTAACACGAACCCGAACCCGAACCCGAACCCTAACCCTAACCCTAACCCGAACCCTAACCCTAACCCTAACCCTAAACCGAACCCTAACCCAAACCTGAACCCTAACCCGTACCCGAACCCTAACCCTAACCCGAACCCGAACCCTAACCCTAACCCCAACCCTAACCCTAACACTAACCGAACCGTAAACCTAACCCTAACCCGAATCCTAACCCTAACCCGAACCCTAACCCTAACACTAACCCGAACCCTAACCCTAACCCTAACCCTAACCCTAACCCCTAACCCTAACCCGAACCCTAACCCTAAACCGAACCCTAACCCTAACACTAACCCTAACACTAACCCTAACCCTAACTCGAACCTTAACCCGAACTCTAACCCTAACCCTAACCGTAACCCGAACCCTAACCCGAACTCTAACCCGACCCTAACTCTAACCCCTACCCTAACCCTAACCCGAACCCGAACCCTAACCCGAAACCTAAACCTAACCCTAAACCGAACCCTAACCCTAACCATAACCCTAAACCTAACCCTAACCCGAACCCTTTCCCTAACCCTAACCCGATCTCTAACCATAACCCTAACCCTAACCCGAACCCTAAGCTTAACCCTAAACAAAACCCTAACCCTAACCCTAACCCTAACCCGAACCCGAAACCTAACCCGAACCCTAACCCTAACCCTAACCCGTCCCCTAACCCGAACCCTAACACGAACCCTAACTCTAACCCTAACCCTAACCCTAACTCGAACCTTAATCCTAACCCGAACCCGAACCCTAACACTAACACGAACCCTAAATCTAACCCGAAACCTAACCCTAAACCGAACCCTAAACCTAACCCTAACCCGAACCCGAACCCGAATCCTAACCCTAACCCTAACCCGAACCCTAACCCGAACCCGAACCCTAACCCTAACCCTAACCCGAAACCTAACCCTAACCCTAACCCGAACCCTAACACTAACCCGAACCCTATACCTAACCCGAACCCGAACACGAACCCTAACCCTAACCCGAACCCTAACCCTAACCCTAACCCTTACCCGAACCCTAACCCAAACCCGAACCCTAACCCGAACCCTAACCCTAACCCGAACCCGAACCCTAACCCTAACCCTTACCCTAACCCTAAACCTAACCCGAACCCAAACCCTAACCCTAACCCGAATCCTAACTCTAACCCTAACCCGAACCCTAACCCGAACACTAACCCTAACCCTAACCCTAACCCGAACCCTAACCCTAACCCGAACCCTGACCCTAAACCTAACCCGATCTCTAACACTAACCCTAACCCTAACCCTAACCCGAACCATAACCCTAACCCTAACCCGAACCCTAAACCTAAACCTATCCCTAACCCGAACACCAGCCCTAACCCTACCCCGAACCCTAACACTAACCCGAACACAAAACCTAACCCGAACCCTAACACTAACCCTAACCCTAACCCTAAAACTAACCCCTAACCCTAACACTAACCCTAACCCTAAAACCTAACCCTAACCCGAATCCTAACCCTAACCGTAACCCTAACCCTAACCCGAACCCTAACCCTAAACCTAAACCTAACCCTAACACTAACCCTAACCCTAACCCGAACCCTAACGCGAACCCTAACCCTAACCCTAACCCGAACCCGAACCCTAAGCCTAACCCTAAACCAAACCCGAACCCTAACCCGAAACCTAACCCTAACCCTAACCCGAACCCTAACCCTAACCCGAACCCTAAACCTAAACCTAACACTAACCCTAACTCTAAACCTAAACCTAACCCGAACCTTAAACCTAACCCTAACCTGAACCCTAACCCTAACCCTAACCCGAACCTGAACCCTAACACTAACCCTAACCCGAACCCGAACCCTAACCCTAACCTGAACCCTAACCCTAACCCGAACCCTAAACCTAACCCGAAACCTAACCCTAACCCTAACCCGAACCCTAACCCTAACCCTAACACTAACCCGAACCCTAAAGCTAACGCTTACCCTAACCCTAACCCTAACCCGAACCCTAAACCTAACCCTAACCCGAACTCTAACCCGAACCCTAACCCTAAACCTAACCCGAATCCTAACCCTAACCCTAACCCGAACCCTAACCCGAACCCTAACCCTAACCCTAACCCGAACCCTAACCCTAACCCTAACCCGAACCCTAACCCTAACCCTAACCCGAACCCTAACCCCAACCCTAAACCTAACCCTAACCCGAACCCTAAACCTAACCCTAACCCGAACCCTAACCCTAACCCGAACCCTAACACTAACCCTAACACGAATCCTAACCCTAACCCGAACCCGAACACGAACACTAACCCTAACCCTAACCCGAACCCTAACCCTAACCGGAACCCTAACCCTAACCCTAACCCGAACCCTAACCCGGACCATAATCCGAACCCTAAACCGAACCCTAACCCGAACCCTAACCCGAACCCTAACCCAAACCCTAACCCGAACCCTAACCCTAACCCTAACCCTAACCCTAACCCAAACCCTAACCCTAACCCGAAAACTAACCCTAACCCTAACCCGAAACCTAACCCTAACCCTAAACCGAAACCTAACCCGAACCCTAACCCGAACCCTAACCCGAAACCTAACCCTAACCCTAACCCGAACCCTAACCCGAACCCTAACCCTAACCCTAACCCGAACCCTAACCCTAACACTAACCCGAACCCTAACCCAAACCCTAACCCTAACCCTAACCATAACCCGAACCAAACCCTAACCCTAACCCTAACCCGAACCCTAAACCTAACCCTAAATTGAACCCGAAACCTAAACCGAACCCTAACCCTAACCCTAATCCGAACCCTAACACTAACCCTAACCTTAACCCTAACTCGAACCGGAACCCTAACCCTAAACCTAACCCGAACCCTAACCCGAACCCTAACCCGAAACCTAACCCTAACCCTAACCCGAAACCTAACACGAACCCTAACCCTACCCCTAACCCGAACCCTAACCCTAACACTAACCCGAACCCTAAACCGAAATCTAACCCTAACCCTAACCATAACCCGAACCCGAACCCTAAACCTAACCCTAAACCTAACCCGAACCCTAACCCTAACCCTAACCCGAAACTTAACCCGAACCCTAACCCTAACCATAACCCGAACCCTAACCGTAACCCTAACCCTAACCCGAACACTAACCCTAAACCGAACCCTAACCCTAACCCTAAACCTAACCCGAACCCGAACCCTAACCCTAACCCTAACCTAACCCTAATCCGAACCCTAACCCTAACCCTAACCCTAACACTAACCCCTAACCCTACCCCGAACCCTAACCCTAACCCTAACCCGAACCCGAACACTAACCCCTAACCCTAACCCGAACCCGACCCTAAACCTAACCCTAATCCTAACCCTAACCCTAAACAGAACCCGAACCCTAACCCTAACCAGAACCCGAACCCTAACCCTAACCCTAACCCTAAACCTAACCCGAACCCGAACCCTAACCCTAACTCGAACCCTAACCCTAAAACTAACCCTAACCATAACCCCAACCCTAACCCGAACCCTAACCCTAACCCTAACCCGATCCCTAACCCTAACCCTAAACCTAACCCTCACCCGAACCCGAACCCTCACCCTAACCCGAACCCTAAACCGAACCCTAACTCGAACCATAAACCGAACCCTAAACCAAACACTAAACCGAACCCTAACCCGAACCCTAACCCTAACCGTAACCCTAACCCTAACCAAAACCTAACCGTAACCCTAACGCTAAACCTAAACCCAACCCTAACCCGAACCCTAACCCGAACCCTAACCCGAACCCTAACACGAACCCTAACCCGAACCCTAACCCTAACCCTAACCGTAACCCTAAACCGTACCCTAACCCTAACCCTAAACCGAACCCTAACCCTAACCCTAAGCCTAACCCTAACTCGAACCCTAACCCTAAACCTAACCCTAACACTAACCCTAACCCTAACCCTTACCCGAACCCTAACCCAAACCCGAACCCTAACCCGAACCCTAACCCTAACCCGAACCCGAACCCTAACCCTAACCCTTACCCTAACCCTAAACCTAACCCGAACCCAAACCCAAACACTAACACGAATCCTAACCCTACACCCTAACCCGAACCCTAACCCGAACACTAACCCTAACCCTAACCCTAACCCGAACCCTAACCCTAACCCGAAACCTAACCCTAAACGTAACCCGATCTCTAACCCTAACCCTAACCCTTACCCTAAACCAAACCATAACCCTCATCCTAACCCGAACCCAAACCCTAACCCTAAACCTAACCCTAACCCGAACCCTAACCCTAACCCTAACCCTAACCCTAAACCTAACACGAACACTAACCCTAACACGAACCCTAACCCGAACCCTAACCCAAACCCGAACCCTAACCAGAACCCTAACCAGAATTCTAACCCGACCCTAACCCTTACACCTAAACCTAACCCTAACCCGAACCCGAACCCTAAGCCGAACCCTAACCCTAATCCTAACCCTAACCCAAACCCTAACCCTAACCATAACCCGAAACCTAACCCTAACCCTAACCCGAAACCTAACCCTAACCCTAACCCTAACCCTAACCCGAACCCTAACCCTAACCCTAACCCGAACCCCTAACTCTAACCCGAACCATAACCCCAACCCGAACCCTAACCCAAACCCTAACCCGAACCCTAACCCCAACCCTAACCCTAACTCGAACCCTAACCAGAACCCTAACCCTAACCCTAACCCTAACCCGAACCCTAACCAGAAATCTAACCCGACCCTAACCCTAACACCTAAACCTAACCCTAACCCGAACCCGAACCCTAAGCCGAACCCTAACCCTAAAACTAAACCGAACCCTAACCCTAACCCTAAACCTAACCCTAACCCGAAGCCTAACCCTAACCCTAACCCGATCTCTAACCCTAACCCTAACCCTAACCCGAACCCTAACCTTAACCCTAAACAAACCCTAACCCTAACCCTAACCATAACCCTAACCCGAACCCTAACCCTAACCCGAACCCTAACACAAACCTAACCCTAACCCTAACCCGAAGCCTAACCCCTAACCCTAACACTACCCCGAACCCTAACCCGAACCCGAACCCTAACACTACCCGAACCCGAACTCTAACCCTAACCCGAACCCGAACCCGAACCCTAACCCTAACCCTAACCCGAACCCTAACCCTAACCCGAACCCTAACCCTAACCCGAACCCTAACCCTAACCCTAACCCTAACCCTAACCCGAACCCTAACACGAACCCTAACCCGAACCCTAACCCTAACCCTAACAGGAACCCTAACCCTAACCCTAACCCTAACCCGAACCCTAACCCTAACCCTAACCCTAACCCTAACACGAAACCTAACCCTAACCCTAAACCGAACCCGAACACTAAACCGAACCCGAACCCTAACCCGAACCCTAACCCTAAACCGAACCCTAACCCTAAACCTAACCCTAACCCTAACACTAACCCGAACCCTAACCCTAACCCGAAACCTAACCCTAACCCGAAACCTAACCCCTAACCCGAACCCGTAAACTTACCCTAACCCTAACCTGAACCCTAACCCTAACCCTAACACGAACCCTAACCCTAACCCGAACCCTAACCCTAACCAGAACCCTAACCCGAACCGTAACCCTAACCCGAACCCTAATCCTAACCCGAACCCTAACCCTAACTCGAACCCTAACCCTAACCCTAACACGAACCCTAACCTGAACCCTAACCCTAACCCGAACCCGAACCCTAACCCTTAACCTAACCCTAACCCTAAACCTAACACTAACCCTAACCATAAACCGAACCCTAACCCGAACCCTAAGCCTAACCCTAACCCGAACCCGTACCCTAAACCGAAACATAACCCTAACCCGAAACCTAACCCTAACCTGAACCCTAACCTTAACCCGAACCATAACCCTAACCCTAACACGAACCCTAACCTGAACCCTAACCCTAACCCGAACCCGAACCCTAACCCTAAACCTAACCCTAACCCTAACCCTAACACTAACCCTAACCGTAAACCGAACCCTAACCCGAACCCTAACCCTAACCCTAACCCGAACCCGAACCTAACCCGAACACGAACCCTAACCCGAACCCTAACCCTAAACCTAACCCGAACCCTAACCCGAACCCTAACCCTAACCCGTACCCGAACCCTAACCCTAAACCTAACCCTAACCCTAACCCGAACCCTAACCCCAACCCTAACCCTAACCCTAACCCGAACCCTAACCCCTAACCCGAACCCGAACCCGTACCCTAAACCGAACCCGAATCCTAACCCTACCCCGAACCCGAACCCAAACCATAACCCTATCCCTAACCCGAACCCTAACCCTAACCCTAACCCTAACCCGAACCCGAACCCTAACCCTAACCCTAACCCTAACATTAACCCGAACCCTAACACTAACCCGAACCCTAACCCGAACCCTAACCCTAAAGCTAACCCTAACCCGAACCCGAACCCTAAGCCCTTACCCGAATCCTAAACCTAACCCGAACCCTAACCCAAACCCTAACCCTAAACCCGAACCCGAAACCTAACCCTAACCCTAACCCTAACCCGAACCCTAACCCGAACCCTAACCCGAACCCAATCACTAACCCTAACCATAAACCTAACCCCTAACCCTAACCCGAACCCTAACCCAAACCCTAACCCTAACCCGAACCCAAACCCTAACCCTAACCCTAACCCGAAACCTAAACCGAACCCTAACCCTTACCCTAACGCCTACCCTAACCCTAACCCTAACCCGAACACTAACCCTAACGCTAACCCTAACCCTAACCCAAACGCGATCCCTAACCCGAAACCTACCCCTAACCATAATCCGAACCCTAAACCTAACCCTAAACCTAACCCGAACCCGAACCCTAACCCTAACCCGAACCCGAACCCTAACCCTAACCCGAACCCTAACCCTAACCCGAACCCTAACCCTAACCCGAACCCTAACCCTAACTTGAACCCGAACCCGAACCCGAAACCGAACCCTAAACCTAACCCTAACCCGAACCCTAACCCTAACCCGAACCCTAACCCTAACCCTAACCCGAAATCTAACCCTAACCCTAACCCGAACCCTAACACTAACCCAAACCCTAACCCTAACCCGAACCCGAACCCGAACCCTAACCCTAACCCAAACCCTAAACCTAACCCTAACCCTAACCCGAACCCTAACCCGAACCCTAACCCAAACCCTAACCCGAACCCTAACCCCTAACCCTAACCCGATCATGAACCCTAACCCGAACCCGAACCCTAACACTAACCCGAACGCGAACTCTAACCCTAATGCGGACCTGAACCCGAACCCTAAACCGAACCCTAACCCGAACCCTAACCCTAACCCGAACCCTAACCCTACCCGAACCCTAACCCTAACCCTAACCATAACCCTAACCCGAACCCTAACCCGAACCCTAACCCGAACCCTAACCCTAACCCTAACCCGAACCCTAACCCTAACCCTAACCCTAAACCGAAACCTAACCCGAACCCTAACCCTAACCCTAACCCGAAACCGAACCCTAACCCGAAACCGAACCCTAACCCGAACACTTACCCTAACCCTAACCCTAACCCTAACCCGAACCCTATCCCGAAACCGAAACCTAACCCGAACCCTTACCCTAACCCTAACCCGAACCCTAACCCGCACCCAAACCCTAAACCTAACCCGAACCCTAACCCTAACCCTAACCCGAACCCTAACCCTAACCCTAACCCTAAACCTAACCCTAACCCGTACCCTAACCCTAACCCTAACCCTAACCCGAAAACTAACCCTAACCCTAAAACCTAACCCTAACCCGAACCCTAACCCTAAACCTAAACCTAACCCTAAACCGAACCCTAACCCTAAACCTAACCCTAACCCTAACCCTAAACCTAACCCTAACCATAACCCGAACCCTAACCCTAACCCTAAGGGTAACCCGAACCCTAACCCTAACCATAACCCCTTACCCTAAACCCAAACCTAACCCTAACCCGAACGCTACCCCTAACCCGAACCCGAACCCTAACCCTAACTCGAACCCTAACCCTAACCCGAACCCTAACCCTAAACCTAACCCTAACCCAAACCATAACCTAACCCGAACCCTAACCTGAACCCTTACCCTAACCCGAACCCTAACCCTAACCCGAACCCTAACCCTTAACCTAACCCTAACCCTAACCCTAACACTAACCCTAACCATAAACCGAACCCTAACCCGAACCCTAAGCCTAACCCTAACCCGAACCCGAACCCTAAACCGAAACATAACCATAACCCGAAACCTAACCCTAACCTGAACCCTAACCTTAACCCGAACCATAACCCTAACCCTAACACGAACCCTAACCTGAACCCTAACCCTAAACCGAACGCGAACCCTAACCCTAAACCTAACACTAACCCTAACCCTAACACTAACCCTAACCGTAAACCGAACCCTAACCCGAACCCTAGCCCTAACCCTAACCCGAACCCGAAACCTAACCCGAACACGAACCCTAACCCGAACCCTAACCCTAAACCTAACCCGAACCCTAACCCGAACCCTAACCCTAACCCGTACCCGAACCCTAACCCTAAACCTAACCCTAACCCTAACCCGAACCCTAAACCCAACCCTAACCCTAACCCTAACCCGAACCCTAACCCCTAACCCGAACCCGAACCCGTACCCTAAACCGAACCCGAAACCTAACCCTACCCCGAACCCGAACCCAAACCATAACCCTATCCCTAACCCGAAACCTAACCCTAACCCTAACCCTAACCCTAACCCTAACCCGAACCCTAACCCTAACCCTAACCCTAACCCTAACATTAACCCGAACCCTAACACTAACCCGAACCCTAACCCGAACCCTAACCCGAACCCTAACCCTAAAGCTAACCCTAACCCGAACCCTAACCCTAACCCTAACCGGAACCCTAACCCTAACCCGAACCCGAACCCTAAGCCCTTACCCGAATCCTAACCCTAACCCGAACCCTAACCCAAACCCTAACCCTAACCCCGAACCCGAAACCTAACCCTAACCCTAACCCGAACCCTAACCCGAACCCTAACCCGAACCCAAAGACTAACCCTAACCCTAAACCTAACCCCTAACCCTAACCCGAACCCTAACCCAAACACTGACCCTAAACCGAACCCGAACCCTAACCCTAATCCTAACCCGAAACCTAAACCGAACCCTAACCCTAACCCTAACGCCTAACCCTAACCCTAACCCTAACCCTAACCCGAACCCTAACCCTAACGCTAACCCTAACCCTAACCCGAACGCGATCCCTAACCCGAAACCTACCCCTAACCATAATCCGAACCCTAAACCTAAACCTAAACCTAACCCGAACCCGAACCCTAACCCTAACCCGAACCCGAACCCTAACCCTAACCCGAACCCTAACCCTAACCCGAACCCTAACCCTAACTTGAACCCGAACCCGAACCCGAAACCGAATCCTAAACCTAACCCTAACCCGAACCCTAACCCTAACCCGAACCCTAACCCTAACCCTAACCCGAAATCTAACCCTAACCCTAAACCGAACCCTATCCCTAACCCAAACCCTAACCCTATCCCGAAACCGAACCCGAACCCTAACCCTAACCCGAACCCTAAACCTAACCCTAACCCTAACCCGAACCCTAACCCGAACACTAACCCAAACCCTAACCCGAACCCTAACCCGAACCCTAAACCGAACCCTAACCCTAACCCTAACCCGAACCCTAACCCGAACCCTAACACTAACCCGAACCCTAACCCTAACCCTAAACCTAACCCGAAACTTAACCCTAACCCTAACCCTAAACCTAAACCGAACCCTATCACTAACCCTAACCCGAACCCTAAACCTAACCCTAAACCTAACCCAAACCCGAATCCTAACCTTAAAACTAACCCTAACCCTAACCCTAACCCGAACCCGAAACCTAACCCTAACCCTAACCCGAACACTAACCCTAACCCAAACCCTAATCCTAACCTTAAAACTACACCTAACCCTAACCCTAACCCTAACACGAACCCTAACCCTAACCCTAACCCTAATCCTAACACGAACCCTAACCCTAACCCTAACCGTAACCCGAAACCTAACCCTAACCCTAATCCGAACCCTAACCCGAACCCTAACCCTAACCCTAACCCTAACCCCTAACCATAACCCTAACCCTAACCCTAACCCTAACCCTAACCCTTAAACCTAACCCTAACCCGAACCCTAACCCTAACCCTAAACCTAACCCTAACCCGAACCCTAACCCTAAACCTAACCCTAACCCAAACCCTAACCCTAACCCTAACCATAACCCGAACCCTAACCCTAAACCTAACCCTAACCCTAACCGTAACCCGAACCCTAAACCTAACCCTAACCCTAACCCTAACCCCTAACCCTAACCCCAACCCTAACCCTAACCCGAACCCTAACCCTAACCAGAACCCTAACCCTAACCCTAACCCGAACCCTAACCCGAACTCTAACCCTAACCCTAAACCTAACCCTAACCCTAACCCCTAACCATAACCCTAACCCTAACCCTAACCCTAACCCTAAAACCTAACCCTAACCCGAACCCTAACCCTAACCCTAAACCTAACCCTAACCCGAACCCTAACACTAAACCTAACCCTAACCCTAAACCTAAACCTAACCATAACCCGAACCCTAACCCTAACCCTAACCGTAACCCGAACCCTAACCCTAACACTGACCCCTTATCCTAACCCCAACCCTAACCCTAACCCGAACCCTAACCCTAACCCTAACCCGAACCCTAACCCTAACCCGAACCCGAACACGAACACTAACCCTAACCCTAACCCGAACCCTAACCCTAACCGGAACCCTAACCCTAACCCTAACCCGAACCCTAACCCGGACCATAATCCGAACCCTAAACCGAACCCTAACCCGAACCCTAACCCGAACCCTAACCCAAACCCTAACCCGAACCCTAACCCTAACCCTAACCCTAACCCTAACCCAAACCCTAACCCTAACCCGAAAACTAACCCTAACCCTAACCCGAAACCTAACCCTAACCCTAACCCGAAACCTAACCCGAACCCTAACCCGAACCCTAACCCGAAACCTAACCCTAACCCTAACCCGAACCCTAACCCGAACCCTAACCCTAACCCTAACCCGAACCCTAACCCTAACACTAACCCGAACCCTAACCCAAACCCTAACCCTAACCCTAACCATAACCCGAACCCGAACCCTAACCCTAACCCTAACCCGAACCCTAAACCTAACCCTAAATTGAACCCGAAACCTAAACCGAACCCTAACCCTAACCCTAATCCGAACCCTAACACTAACCCTAACCTTAACCCTAACTCGAACCGGAACCCTAACCCTAAACCTAACCCGAACCCTAACCCGAACCCTAACCCGAAACCTAACCCTAACCCTAACCCGAAACCTAACACGAACCCTAACCCTACCCCTAACCCGAACCCTAACCCTAACACTAACCCGAACCCTAAACCGAAATCTAACCCTAACACTAACCATAACCCGAACCCGAACCCTAAACCTAACCCTAAACCTAACCCGAACCCTAACCCTAACCCTAACCCGAAACTTAACCCGTACCCTAACCCTAACCATAACCCGAACCCTAACCGTAACCCTAACCCTAACCCGAACACTAACCCTAAACCAAACCCTAACCCTAACCCTAACCCTAACCCGAACCCGAACCCTAACCCTAACCCTAACCTAACCCTAATCCGAACCCTAACCCTAACCCTAACCCTAACACTAACCCCTAACCCTACCCCGAACCCTAACCCTAACCCTAACCCGAACCCGAACACTAACCCCTAACCCTAACCCGAACCCGACCCTAAACCTAACCCTAATCCTAACCCTAACCCTAAACAGAACCCGAACCCTAACCCTAACCAGAACCCGAACCCTAACCCTAACCCTAACCCTAAACCTAACCCGAACCCGAACCCTAACCCTAACTCGAACCCTAACCCTAAAACTAACCCTAACCATAACCCCAACCCTAACCCGAACCATAACCCTAACCCTAACCCGATCCCTAACCCTAACCCTAAACCTAACCCTCACCCGAACCCGAACCCTCACCCTAACCCGAACCCTAAACCGAACCCTAACTCGAACCATAAACCGAACCCTAAACCAAACCCTAAACCGAACCCTAACCCGAACCCTAACCCGAACCCTAACCCGAACCCTAACCCGAACACTAACCCGAACCCTAACCCTAACCCTAACCGTAACCCTAAACCGAACCCTAACCCTAACCCTAAACCGAACCCTAACCCTAACCCTAAGCCTAACCCTAACTCGAACCCTAACCCTAAACCTAACCCTAACCCTAACCCTAACCCTAACCCTTACCCGAACCCTAACCCAAACCCGAACCCTAACCCGAACCCTAACCCTAACCCGAACCCGAACCCTAACCCTAACCCTTACCCTAACCCTAAACCTAACCCGAACCCAAACCCAAACACTAACACGAATCCTAACCCTACACCCTAACCCGAACCCTAACCCGAACACTAACCCTAACCCTAACCCTAACCCGAACCCTAACCCTAACCCGAAACCTAACCCTAAACGTAACCCGATCTCTAACCCTAACCCTAACCCTAACCCTAACCCAAACCATAACCCTCATCCTAACCCGAACCCAAACCCTAACCCTAAACCTAACCCTAACCCGAACCCTAACCCTAACCCTAACCCTAACCCTAAACCTAACACGAACACTAACCCTAACACGAACCCTAACCCGAACCCTAACCCAAACCCGAACCCTAACCAGAACCCTAACCAGAACTCTAACCCGACCCTAACCCTTACACCTAAACCTAACCCTAACCCGAACCCGAACCCTAAGCCGAACCCTAACCCTAATCCTAACCCTAACCCAAACCCTAACCCTAACCATAACCCGAACCCTAACCCTAACCCTAACCCGAAACCTAACCCTAACCCTAACCCTAACCCTAACCCGAACCCTAACCCGAACCCTAACCCGAACCCCTAACTCTAACCCGAACCATAACCCCAACCCGAACCCTAACCCAAACCCTAACCCGAACCCTAACCCCAACCCTAACCCTAACTCGAACCCTAACCAGAACCCTAACCCTAACCCTAACCCTAACCCGAACCCTAACCAGAAATCTAACCCGACCCTAACCCTAACACCTAAACCTAACCCTAACCCGAACCCGAACCCTAAGCCGAACCCTAACCCTAAAACTAAACCGAACCCTAACCCTAACCCTAAACCTAACCCTAACCCGAAGCCTAACCCTAACCCTAACCCGATCTCTAACCCTAACCCTAACCCTAACCCGAACCCTAACCTTAACCCTAAACAAACCCTAACCCTAACCCTAACCATAACCCTAACCCGAACCCTAACCCTAACCCGAACCCTAACACAAACCTAACCCTAACCCTAACCCGAAGCCTAACCCCTAACCCTAACACTACCCCGAACCCTAACCCGAACCCGAACCCTAACACTAACCCGAACCCGAACTCTAACCCTAACCCGAACCCGAACCCGAACCCTAACCCTAACCCTAACCTGAACCCTAACCCTAACCCGAACCCTAACCCTAACCCGAACCCTAACCCTAACCCTAACCCTAACCCTAACCCGAACCCTAACACGAACCCTAACCCGAACCCTAACCCTAACCCTAACAGGAACCCTAACCCTAACCCTAACCCTAACCCGAACCCTAACCCTAACCCTAACCCTAACCCTAACACGAAACCTAACCCTAACCCTAAACCGAACCCGAACACTAAACCGAACCCGAACCCTAACCCGAACCCTAACCCTAAACCGAACCCTAACCCTAAACCTAACCCTAACCCTAACACTAACCCGAACCCTAACCCTAACCCGAAACCTAACCCTAACCCGAACCCTAACCCCTAACCCGAACCCGTAAACTTACCCTAACCCTAACCTGAACCCTAACGCTAACCCTAACACGAACCCTAACCCTAACCCGAACCCTAACCCTAACCAGAACCCTAACCCGAACCGTAACCCTAACCCGAACCCTAATCCTAACCCGAACCCTAACCCTAACTCGAACCCTAACCCTAACCCTAACACGAACCCTAACCTGAACCCTAACCCTAACCCGAACCCGAACCCTAACCCTTAACCTAACCCTAACCCTAAACCTAACACTAACCCTAACCATAAACCGAACCCTAACCCGAACCCTAAGCCTAACCCTAACCCGAACCCGTACCCTAAACCGAAACATAACCCTAACCCGAAACCTAACCCTAACCTGAACCCTAACCTTAACCCGAACCATAACCCTAACCCTAACACGAACCCTAACCTGAACCCTAACCCTAACCCGAACCCGAACCCTAACCCTAAACCTAACCCTAACCCTAACCCTAACACTAACCCTAACCGTAAACCGAACCCTAACCCGAACCCTAACCCTAACCCTAACCCGAACCCGAACCTAACCCGAACACGAACCCTAACCCGAACCCTAACCCTAAACCTAACCCGAACCCTAACCCGAACCCTAACCCTAACCCGTACCCGAACCCTAACCCTAAACCTAACCCTAACCCTAACCCGAACCCTAACCCCAACCCTAACCCTAACCCAAACCCGAACCCTAACCCCTAACCCGAACCCGAACCCGTACCCTAAACCGAACCCGAATCCTAACCCTACCCCGAACCCGAACCCAAATCATAACCCTATCCCTAACCCGAACCCTAACCCTAACCCTAACCCTAACCCGAACCCGAACCCTAACCCTAACCCTAACCCTAACATTAACCCGAACCCTAACACTAACCCGAACCCTAACCCGAACCCTAACCCGAACCCTAACCCTAAAGCTAACCCTAACCCGAACCCTAACCCTAACCCTAACCGGAACGCTAACCCTAACCCTAACCCGAACCCGAACCCTAAGCCCTTACCCGAATCCTAAACCTAACCCGAACCCTAACCCAAACCCTAACCCTAAACCCGAACCCGAAACCTAACCCTAACCCTAACCCTAACCCGAACCCTAACCCGAACCCTAACCCGAACCCAAACACTAACCCTAACCATAAACCTAACCCCTAACCCTAACCCGAACCCTAACCCAAACCCTAACCCTAACCCGAACCCAAACCCTAACCCTAACCCTAACCCGAAACCGAAACCGAACCCTAACCCTTACCCTAACGCCTACCCTAACCCTAACCCTAACCCGAACACTAACCCTAACGCTAACCCTAACCCTAACCCAAACGCGATCCCTAACCCGAAACCTACCCCTAACCATAATCCGAACCCTAAACCTAACCCTAAACCTAACCCGAACCCGAACCCTAACCCTAACCCGAACCCGAACCCTAACCCTAACCCGAACCCTAACCCTAACCCGAAACCTAACCCTAACCCGAACCCTAACCCTAACTTGAACCCGAACCCGAACCCGAAACCGAACCCTAAACCTAACCCTAACCCGAACCCTAACCCTAACCCGAACCCTAACCCTAACCCTAACCCGAAATCTAACCCTAACCCTAACCCGAACCCTAACACTAACCCAAACCCTAACCCTAACCCGAACCCGAACCCGAACCCTAACCCTAACCCAAACCCTAAACCTAACCCTAACCCTAACCCGAACCCTAACCCGAACCCTAACCCAAACCCTAACCCGAACCCTAACCCCTAACCCTAACCCGATTATGAACCCTAACCCGAACCCGAACCCTAACACTAACCCGAACGCGAACTCTAACCCTAATGCGGACCTGAACCCGAACCCTAAACCGAACCCTAACCCGAACCCTAACCCTAACCCGAACCCTAACCCTACCCGAACCCTAACCCTAACCCTAACCATAACCCTAACCCGAACCCTAACCCGAACCCTAACCCGAACCCTAACCCTAACCCTAACCCGAACCCTAACCCTAACCCTAACCCTAAACCGAAACCTAACCCGAACCCTAACCCTAACCCTAACCCGAAACCGAACCCTAACCCGAAACAGAACCCTAACCCGAACACTTACCCTAACCCTAACCCTAACCCTAACCCGAACCCTATCCCGAAACCGAAACCTAACCCGAACCCTTACCCTAACCCTAACCCGAACCCTAACCCGCACCCAAACCCTAAACCTAACCCGAACCCTAACCCTAACCCTAACCCGAACCCTAACCCTAACCCTAACCCTAACCCTAACCCTAACCCGTACCCTAACCCTAACCCTAACCCTAACCCGAAAACTAACCCTAACCCTAAAACCTAACCCTAACCCGAACCCTAACCCTAAACCTAAACCTAACCCTAAACCGAACCCTAACCCTAAACCTAACCCTAACCCTAACCCTAAACCTAACCCTAACCATAACCCGAACCCTAACCCTAACCCTAAGGGTAACCCGAACCCTAACCCTAACCATAACCCCTTACCCTAAACCCAAACCTAACCCTAACCCGAACGCTACCCCTAACCCGAACCCGAACCCTAACCCTAACTCGAACCCTAACCCTAACCCGAACCCTAACCCTAAACCTAACCCTAACCCAAACCATAACCTAACCCGAACCCTAACCTGAACCCTTACCCTAACCCGAACCCTAACCCTAACCCGAACCCTAACCCTTAACCTAACCCTAACCCTAACCCTAACACTAACCCTAACCATAAACCGAACCCTAACCCGAACCCTAAGCCTAACCCTAACCCGAACCCGAACCCTAAACCGAAACATAACCATAACCCGAAACCTAACCCTAACCTGAACCCTAACCTTAACCCGAACCATAACCCTAACCCTAACACGAACCCTAACCTGAACCCTAACCCTAAACCGAACGCGAACCCTAACCCTAAACCTAACCCTAACCCTAACCCTAACACTAACCCTAACCGTAAACCGAACCCTAACCCGAACCCTAGCCCTAACCCTAACCCGAACCCGAAACCTAACCCGAACACGAACCCTAACCCGAACCCTAACCCTAAACCTAACCCGAACCCTAACCCGAACCCTAACCCTAACCCGTACCCGAACCCTAACCCTAAACCTAACCCTAACCCTAACCCGAACCCTAAACCCAACCCTAACCCTAACCCTAACCCGAACCCTAACCCCTAACCCGAACCCGAACCCGTACCCTAAACCGAACCCGAAACCTAACCCTACCCCGAACCCGAACCCAAACCATAACCCTATCCCTAACCCGAAACCTAACCCTAACCCTAACCCTAACCCTAACCCTAACCCGAACCCTAACCCTAACCCTAACCCTAACCCTAACATTAACCCGAACCCTAACACTAACCCGAACCCTAACCCGAACCCTAACCCGAACCCTAACCCTAACCCGAACCCGAACCCTAACCCTAACCCTTACCCTAACCCTAAACCTAACCCGAACCCAAACCCAAACACTAACACGAAACCTAACCCTACACCCTAACCCGAACCCTAACCCGAACACTAACCCTAACCCTAACCCTAACCCGAACCCTAACCCTAACCCGAAACCTAACCCTAAACGTAACCCGATCTCTAACCCTAACCCTAACCCTAACCCTAACCCAAACCATAACCCTCATCCTAACCCGAACCCAAACCCTAACCCTAAACCTAACCCTAACCCGAACCCTAACCCTAACCCTAACCCTAACCCTAAACCTAACACGAACACTAACCCTAACACGAACCCTAACCCGAACCCTAACCCAAACCCGAACCCTAACCAGAACCCTAACCAGAACTCTAACCCGACCCTAACCCTTACACCTAAACCTAACCCTAACCCGAACCCGAACCCTAAGCCGAACCCTAACCCTAATCCTAACCCTAACCCAAACCCTAACCCTAACCATAACCCGAACCCTAACCCTAACCCTAACCCGAAACCTAACCCTAACCCTAACCCTAACCCTAACCCGAACCCTAACCCGAACCCTAACCCGAACCCCTAACTCTAACCCGAACCATAACCCCAACCCGAACCCTAACCCAAACCCTAACCCGAACCCTAACCCCAACCCTAACCCTAACTCGAACCCTAACCAGAACCCTAACCCTAACCCTAACCCTAACCCGAACCCTAACCAGAAATCTAACCCGACCCTAACCCTAACACCTAAACCTAACCCTAACCCGAACCCGAACCCTAAGCCGAACCCTAACCCTAAAACTAAACCGAACCCTAACCCTAACCCTAAACCTAACCCTAACCCGAAGCCTAACCCTAACCCTAACCCGATCTCTAACCCTAACCCTAACCCTAACCCGAACCCTAACCTTAACCCTAAACAAACCCTAACCCTAACCCTAACCATAACCCTAACCCGAACCCTAACCCTAACCCGAACCCTAACACAAACCTAACCCTAACCCTAACCCGAAGCCTAACCCCTAACCCTAACACTACCCCGAACCCTAACCCGAACCCGAACCCTAACACTAACCCGAACCCGAACTCTAACCCTAACCCGAACCCGAACCCGAACCCTAACCCTAACCCTAACCCGAACCCTAACCCTAACCCGAACCCTAACCCTAACCCGAACCCTAACCCTAACCCTAACCCTAACCCTAACCCGAACCCTAACACGAACCCTAACCCGAACCCTAACCCTAACCCTAACAGGAACCCTAACCCTAACCCTAACCCTAACCCGAACCCTAACCCTAACCCTAACCCTAACCCTAACACGAAACCTAACCCTAACCCTAAACCGAACCCGAACACTAAACCGAACCCGAACCCTAACCCGAACCCTAACCCTAAACCGAACCCTAACCCTAAACCTAACCCTAACCCTAACACTAACCCGAACCCTAACCCTAACCCGAAACCTAACCCTAACCCGAACCCTAACCCCTAACCCGAACCCGTAAACTTACCCTAACCCTAACCTGAACCCTAACCCTAACCCTAACACGAACCCTAACCCTAACCCGAACCCTAACCCTAACCAGAACCCTAACCCGAACCGTAACCCTAACCCGAACCCTAATCCTAACCCGAACCCTAACCCTAACTCGAACCCTAACCCTAACCCTAACACGAACCCTAACCTGAACCCTAACCCTAACCCGAACCCGAACCCTAACCCTTAACCTAACCCTAACCCTAAACCTAACACTAACCCTAACCATAAACCGAACCCTAACCCGAACCCTAAGCCTAACCCTAACCCGAACCCGTACCCTAAACCGAAACATAACCCTAACCCGAAACCTAACCCTAACCTGAACCCTAACCTTAACCCGAACCATAACCCTAACCCTAACACGAACCCTAACCTGAACCCTAACCCAAACCCGAACCCGAACCCTAACCCTAAACCTAACCCTAACCCTAACCCTAACACTAACCCTAACCGTAAACCGAACCCTAACCCGAACCCTAACCCTAACCCTAACCCGAACCCGAACCTAACCCGAACACGAACCCTAACCCGAACCCTAACCCTAAACCTAACCCGAACCCTAACCCGAACCCTAACCCTAACCCGTACCCGAACCCTAACCCTAAACCTAACCCTAACCCTAACCCGAACCCTAACCCCAACCCTAACCCTAACCCTAACCCGAACCCTAACCCCTAACCCGAACCCGAACCCGTACCCTAAACCGAACCCGAATCCTAACCCTACCCCGAACCCGAACCCAAACCATAACCCTATCCCTAACCCGAACCCTAACCCTAACCCTAACCCTAACCCGAACCCGAACCCTAACCCTAACCCTAACCCTAACATTAACCCGAACCCTAACACTAACCCGAACCCTAACCCGAACCCTAACCCGAACCCTAACCCTAAAGCTAACCCTAACCCGAACCCTAACCCTAACCCTAACCGGAACGCTAACCCTAACCCTAACCCGAACCCGAACCCTAAGCCCTTACCCGAATCCTAAACCTAACCCGAACCCTAACCCAAACCCTAACCCTAAACCCGAACCCGAAACCTAACCCTAACCCTAACCCTAACCCGAACCCTAACCCGAACCCTAACCCGAACACAAACACTAACCCTAACCATAAACCTAACCCCTAAACCTAACCCGAACCCTAACCCAAACCCTAACCCTAACCCGAACCCAAACCCTAACCCTAACCCTAAACCGAAACCTAAACCGAACCCTAAACCTTACCCTAACGCCTACCCTAACCCTAACCCTAACCCGAACACTAACCCTAACGCTAACCCTAACCCTAACCCAAACGCGATCCCTAACCCGAAACCTACCCCTAACCATAATCCGAACCCTAAACCTAACCCTAAACCTAACCCGAACCCGAACCCTAACCCTAACCCGAAACCGAACCCTAACCCTAACCCGAACCCTAACCCTAACCCGAACCCTAACCCTAACCCGAACCCTAACCCTAACTTGAACCCGAACCCGAACCCGAAACCGAACCCTAAACCTAACCCTAACCCGAACCCTAACCCTAACCCGAACCCTAACCCTAACCCTAACCCGAAATCTAACCCTAACCCTAACCCGAACCCTAACACTAACCCAAACCCTAACCCTAACCCGAACCCGAACCCGAACCCTAAACCTAACCCAAACCCTAAACCTAACCCTAACCCTAACCCGAACCCTAACCCGAACCCTAACCCAAACCCTAACCCGAACCCTAACCCCTACCCTAACCCGATCATGAACCCTAACCCGAACCCGAACCCTAACACTAACCCGAACGCGAACTCTAACCCTAATGCGGACCTGAACCCGAACCCTAAACCGAACCCTAACCCGAACCCTAACCCTAACCCGAACCCTAACCCTACCCGAACCCTAACCCTAACCCTAACCATAACCCTAACCCGAACCCTAACCCGAACCCTAACCCGAACCCTAAGCCTAACCCTAACCCGAACCCTAACCCTAACCCTAACCCTAAACCGAAACCTAACCCGAACCCTAACCCTAACCCTAACCCGAAACCGAACCCTAACCCGAAACAGAACCCTAACCCGAACACTTACCCTAACCCTAACCCTAACCCTAACCCGAACCCTATCCCGAAACCGAAACCTAACCCGAACCCTTACCCTAACCCTAACCCGAACCCTAACCCGCACCCAAACCCTAAACCTAACCCGAACCCTAACCCTAACCCTAAACCGAACCCTAACCCTAAACCTAACCCTAACCCTAACCCTAAACCTAACCCTAACCATAACCCGAACCCTAACCCTAACCCTAAGGGTAACCCGAACCCTAACCCTAACCATAACCCCTTACCCTAAACCCAAACCTAACCCTAACCCGAACGCTACCCCTAACCCGAACCCGAACCCTAACCCTAACTCGAACCCTAACCCTAACCCGAACCCTAACCCTAAACCTAACCCTAACCCAAACCATAACCTAACCCGAACCCTAACCTGAACCCTTACCCTAACCCGAACCCTAACCCTAACCCGAACCCTAACCCTTAACCTAACCCTAACCCTAACCCTAACACTAACCCTAACCATAAACCGAACCCTAACCCGAACCCTAAGCCTAACCCTAACCCGAACCCGAACCCTAAACCGAAACATAACCATAACCCGAAACCTAACCCTAACCTGAACCCTAACCTTAACCCGAACCATAACCCTAACCCTAACACGAACCCTAACCTGAACCCTAACCCTAAACCGAACGCGAACCCTAACCCTAAACCTAACCCTAACCCTAACCCTAACACTAACCCTAACCGTAAACCGAACCCTAACCCGAACCCTAGCCCTAACCCTAACCCGAACCCGAAACCTAACCCGAACACGAACCCTAACCCGAACCCTAACCCTAAACCTAACCCGAACCCTAACCCGAACCCTAACCCTAACCCGTACCCGAACCCTAACCCTAAACCTAACCCTAACCCTAACCCGAACCCTAAACCCAACCCTAACCCTAACCCTAACCCGAACCCTAACCCCTAACCCGAACCCGAACCCGTACCCTAAACCGAACCCGAAACCTAACAATACCCCGAACCCGAACCCAAACCATAACCCTATCCCTAACCCGAAACCTAACCCTAACCCTAACCCTAACCCTAACCCTAACCCGAACCCTAACCCTAACCCTGACCCTAACCCTAACATTAACCCGAACCCTAACACTAACCCGAACCCTAACCCGAACCCTAACCCGAACCCTAACCCTAAAGCTAACCCTAACCCGAACCCTAACCCTAACCCTAACCGGAACCCTAACCCTAACCCTAACCCGAACCCGAACCCTAAGCCCTTACCCGAATCCTAACCCTAACCCGAACCCTAACCCATACCCTAACCCTAACCCCGAACCCGAAACCTAACCCTAACCCTAACCCGAACCCTAACCCGAACCCTAACCCGAACCCAAAGACTAACCCTAACCCTAAACCTAACCCCTAACCCTAACCCGAACCCTAACCCAAACACTGACCCTAAACCGAACCCGAACCCTAACCCTAATCCTAACCCGAAACCTAAACCGAACCCTAACCCTAACCCTAACGCCTAACCCTAACCCTAACCCTAACCCTAACCCGAACCCTAACCCTAACGCTAACCCTAACCCTAACCCGAACGCGATCCCTAACCCGAAACCTACCCCTAACCATAATCCGAACCCTAAACCTAAACCTAAACCTAACTCGAACCCGAACCCTAACCCTAACCCGAACCCGAACCCTAACCCTAACGCGAACCCTAACCCTAACCCGAACCCTAACCCTAACCCGAACCCTAACCCTAACTTGAACCCGAACCCGAACCCGAAACCGAATCCTAAACCTAACCCTAACCCGAACCCTAACCCTAACCCGAACCCTAACCCTAACCCTAACCCGAAATCTAACCCTAACCCTAAACCGAACCCTATCCCTAACCCAAACCCTAACCCTATCCCGAAACCGAACCCGAACCCTAACCCTAACCCGAACCCTAAACCTAACCCTAACCCTAACCCGAACCCTAACCCGAACACTAACCCAAACCCTAACCCGAACCCTAACCCGAACCCTAAACCGAACCCTAACCCTAACCCTAACCCGAACCCTAACCCGAACCCTAACCCTAACCCGAACCCTAACCCTAACCCTAAACCTAACCCGAAACTTAACCCTAACCCTAACCCTAAACCTAAACCGAACCCTATCACTAACCCTAACCCGAACCCTAAACCTAACCCTAAACCTAACCCAAACCCGAACCCTAACCTTAAAACTAACCCTAACCCTAACCCTAACCCGAACCCGAAACCTAACCCTAACCCTAACCCGAACACTAACCCTAACCCAAACCCTAATCCTAACCTTAAAACTAAACCTAACCCTAACCCTAACCCTAACACGAACCCTAACCCTAACCCTAACCCTAATCCTAACACGAACCCTAACCCTAACCCTAACCGTAACCCGAAACCTAACCCTAACCCTAATCCGAACCCTAACCCGAACCCTAACCCTAACCCTAACCCTAACCCCTAACCATAACCCTAACCCTAACCCTAACCCTAACCCTAACCCTTAAACCTAACCCTAACCCGAACCCTAACCCTAACCCTAAACCTAACCCTAACCCGAACCCTAACCCTAAACCTAACCCTAACCCAAACCCTAACCCTAACCATAACCCGAACCCTAACCCTAAACCTAACCCTAACCCTAACCGTAACCCGAACCCTAACCCTAACCCTAACCCTAACCCTAACCCCTAACCCTAACCCCAACCCTAACCCTAACCCGAACCCTAACCCTAACCAGAACCCTAACCCTAACCCTAACCCGAACCCTAACCCGAACTCTAACCCTAACCCTAAACCTAACCCTAACCCTAACCCCTAACCATAACCCTAACCCTAACCCTAACCCTAACCCTAAAACCTAAACCTAACCCGAACCCTAACCCTAACCCTAAACCTAACCCTAACCCGAACCCTAACACTAAACCTAACCCTAACCCTAAACCTAAACCTAACCATAACCCGAACCCTAACCCTAACCCTAACCGTAACCCGAACCCTAACCCTAACACTAACCCCTTACCCTAACCCCAACCCTAACCCTAACCCGAACCCTAACCCTAACCCTAACCCGAACCCTAACCCTA